>JARACY010002307.1:0-44348 GCA_029255725.1 Scrobipalpa atriplicella | reverse complement strand
AGCGAGCGTGTTTTATAGAAGTGGTCTTAGAAACGTAATAAGTATGTTCTTGTGAGAAAATTTGAATAATTATGATGCTTTAACATGTTAGAAGCTAGAAGACTAGTTGCGAGTCTCTGTGAGACTCTCTTCAATTTGATTGGAGGTTGGTCTATTAGATAATAAGAATGATGTTTTGCCTTAAATGTATAGCTGCGATTGAATATAAACCAGTCTTCTAGGAAATGCTCGGTGAGAAGCTTTCGATACGGTCGACCACACTCGCTCAAACGTCCTTTATACAAAATATACTGTCTGTGGTGAATATCGAATTTTATGAGCTTATTAAAACTTAATTCCGTGGTATTGCGAATTGTTGTAAACGTGTGCTAGTGTAGATTTTTGATATTGTGCATCTCACAAAGTGCGTCCCACAGGGATGTCACATAGGGCCAGTGTTTTATCTTATGTGTAAAAGTTGTCTACAATTCTAAAGCGGTATTCGATGTGCAAAATTTTAGTCTATTATTAGTTAGTTATTAAAGACAAATACCAGTTGTTCCGTGTTCTTATATTAAAAATAATGTACACTGAATATGTCTCAATGTTGCATGGTATTTTTTTCTGTGGCTTGAGGAATACATTAAAACAGGATTAACTAGATGAAATTGATGTCGTAATCGTACTGTTCAACGATTAAATTTAACTTTTTAAGATTTTAAACATCACAAATTAGCAAATTTTACTTAAAGACTTAGTATTTTCGAGATGTGCAATATCGAACAAAAAGCGGGTACTACACTAAAATGTTTTTCAAAAGAAAATGTTTGTTAATGAAGCTAAATAGTATTTCTTAAGATGCCAAGTTGCTATCGCATTCGGACCAAGGATAATTGTGTAATTTGTAAGTGTAGCTCACTTCACTCGCTGAGTACCTATAGCATTTTACATAGATGAAATTATATGGGACGCTGGTTACGTTGAAACATATTAGTAGCTATAATATAAAAATAAAGAAATAATAAATCCGCCTCATGCAGGATTTGAACCTTCGGGATGACGTTGCATCGTTATGCCAAAAAATATACCTATATTAAAAGCTGTTGAACATATCCTACTTAACATAGAATGTTCAAGCCAGTGCGCACTATCGACTAAACAGTCGGCCGACCGTCGGATCTTTCTCTCGCACTTACAGTGGGAGAAAGAGAGGTTCAACGAGCGACAGACTTCATATAGCAAATGCGCGCACAGGCTTAGTATGGAGCGAAAAGTAAATGTACCTACTTAGTTCATAAAATATCGTAAATTTTTGCCTGATCTTAAAAAGAGGTTGGACGTATTTTAATACAGACTTGATATCAGTAGTATTATTCAATTCTAAATTAGCCACATATTTGTCTCTAGACAATTTTCGATATGCTAACACATTTCAACGTAACCGCCAACCAAGTTTATAAAAAATATATTATAATAATTAAATTAAATATTTTGACAATGTCTTCAGTCTCTTCATGTTAGATCCATGTATGCAATGTGATTATGATTAATGTACGTTAGTTTCACGGCATGTCAGACTGATAATAAGCCGCGTCTCCATTGTGCAAGTCCTTGCATGCAAGTATGACGTCACTATGGAAACTACCCGCATGCAATTCGTTACTTGTTTACATTTTCATTACTCTAGCTGCATGCAACCACTTGCACAATGGAAACGCGGCTATAGAGCAGGTATTCGCCTCGGATCCACGGTCACTGTAGAATTCTGCTCTGTGCAGTATTACGTGCGGTTTTGTGCAAAAGATTCGTATAAAATATCCAATTTTGATGTCTCTAGTCTAAACATATACTGTTTCTACAAACACTAATATCGCATAATACTTTGAAATTGACGGCGATTCTGTTGCAGACCCAACTTAACTTATTTTAGTTTGGTTCCGTCAGTTTTTAAAGTATGAATAAAAAGAGACAAAAATACAACAGCTGTCAGTGCATTACCCGTCTTAAATAAGATGGCATACTAGATGGTGTCATCTTATATTAAGCGTTATACGTCAGTTTGACAGTTATTTTTCCCTTTTTTTATTTATTTTATTATTGTCAAATACATTTTCAAAATCGTTAAAACAATCAAATAATAATTAATTAATTTTACATAATTATAATTTAGCTGTTGTATTTCTGTCTCTATTTTATTCAAATTTCAAAAAGTGACAGGAGCTAACTAAAATAAGTTAAGTCGTGTCTGCAACAGAATCGGCAACATTATATTGATGTTTTTAATTCTTTTGCCAATCATTGATATTGAAAAACGTATTTAACCAAAATAATACTCCATTCTATGTTTTATTGTTACTTTTGCACTGAACCGCACAAGAATAGTAGCAAAATTTAATTGAATATCCATTAGGCGTTCGGTGTTATCTAGTTCAAACAAGGACACGGGATAGTTTTCAAAGTGCTATTTTTCATTGAAATGTTTTCCAAATTAACACGGAATGTTCTATAGATTGATAGATGTTTTTGAAATATATCACAAGCACTCTCTAAGGTGTAGTATTTTTTTAAGTTTCCTCACATTTCTAAAATTCAAAAGCTTTGCTTGTACCATTTGACAGTATTTTTTTACATATTAGATATGATTAACCGTCAAAATTGTAACCAAATTGCACCTGTTATGCGAATGTAATTTCTCACACATTCACTGGAATCTAAACAAAAATAATTGCCTGAAATGTCTCGTGTCCTTTATTTATAAAAAAAATAGTCTACGCCAACTGTCTCGTCAAATGTTGTGAAATAAGTGTTAAATGTTGTCCTCCTGTCAAACCACATAGGGTATTGTTTATATTATCAGATATTCAGTAGTTATTGCTAGATGCAGATTTATGATTTTTCTTACTACTAATGTTTTGTTACTGTTTTGGCACTGTATTAATTACCTTCTGACAAAAATATATAATGAAATAAATGAGTGAAGTTTTCATTTAAATAAGTCTTTCCCATCTCCTTTGGCCTGCATAAAAAGGTTTTATAAGAAAAGTAGCTTTCTCGTTCACAGCCCGATTTTCTCTAAAGCGATTGTCTCGTGGCCAGGCCGTTATGGGCGGTTTACATTGTTCAAGTTGTAAGTACAGTGCATAAGTAGATCACTTGTATTTAAGTTGTTAAATTCGTTCGGCTTTCAATTTGACGTTTTCACGGTTCAACAACTTACCAACTGTACTTATGCACTAGTTTAGAACAGTTCATAGTTCCTACTTGTATTCAAGTTGTTAAGTCGGCGTTCAATTTGACGTTTACACGGTTCGACCTTACCAACTGTACTTATGCACTATACTTACAACTTGAACAATGTAAAACTCCCATTATAGGCGACAATGTAAACCGCTCATTATAGACGGTTTACATTGTTCAAGTGCATTAGGACAGTTCATAGTTCCTACTTGTATTCAAGTTGGTAAGTTGGCTTTCAAGTTGACGTTTACACGGTTCAACTTACCAAGTGTACTTATGCACTATACTTACAAGTTAACACAGACTCCTCAATCCCCAGGCGATGGCGGGCGATAATGTAGGCGTACTCCTTCGCGGCATGAAAATGAAGTCAGTCGAGACCGGTATGCTACTCTGTGCAGCCAAGAGTTTCGAAATAAGCAACCATTATAAGGCCAAGATATACTTTCTGACAAGGAACGAGGGTGGAAGGAAGAAACCAGTGTTTTCGAAGTATGCTCAGCAGATGTTCAGTGGAACTTGGAATATTGCATGTAGAATTGATTTAGGTAAGGCTACAAGGTTTTTGATAATCTATTTCAAGAGAATATCCACTGAAAAAGCTGGGACAGTCTCTAGTAACTTGCAATGGGAATGAGCTTAGACCATTTTATGATAATTCCTAAAGATTAAGAAAAGCTAATAAATATCTGAATGTAAAAGTAGTGATTCTTAGGATGGATATAGCTTAGGCTTAGACTCAAGCTCTATCACAACATTTGTTACAGCTTGACAAAAAAGAGTAGAAATATAGGACCGCCACTTTACTTGCCCAGACGGTTTTAAAGAACATTAGGACTTACTACCTACTTGAAATTATTTTCGTTCGTTATTCTATTTTACTGACAATTTGTTTTCATTTTTCCAGACCCAGAAGTCCACATGATGATGCCAGGTGACCACGGCGAGGTCTATCTCACACTACTAGAAGGCATGGTAATGACGCAGGGTCAACCATTCACCATCAGAGAAAACAATGTGACCGTAGCCACGGGGATTATAACTGATACTTTACCTTCTATTGATGTGCCGAAAGGAAAATTAGGGAAAGTTGTCATGAAATATGATTAGTTTCTAAGTTGTGTATATTTGTAGAGTATGTTAATAAATGTTGTATTATAATGTTATGGGCTATTTTATTTCAGAGTTGATACAGTCCTAAATAATATCTACAGCTAGGTTAGAAAATTCGTGTAATGGGGGGTTTAGATTGTTAACTTGTAAGTATAGTGCATAAGTACACTTGGTAAGTTGAACCGTGTAAACGTCAACTTGAAAGCCAACTTACCAACTTGAATACAAGTAGGAACTATGAACTGTCCTAATGCACTTGAACAATGTAAACCGTCTATAATGAGCGGTTTACATTGTCGCCTATAATGGGAGTTTTACATTGTTCAAGTTGTAAGTATAGTGCATAAGTACAGTTGGTAAGGTCGAACCGTGTAAACGTCAAATTGAACGCCGACTTAACAACTTGAATACAAGTAGGAACTATGAACTGTTCTAAACTAGTGCATAAGTACAGTTGGTAAGTTGTTGAACCGTGAAAACGTCAAATTGAAAGCCGAACGAATTTAACAACTTAAATACAAGTGATCTACTTATGCACTGTACTTACAACTTGAACAATGTAAACCGCCCATAACGGCCTGGCCACGAGACAATCGCTTTAGAGAAAATCGGGCTGTGAACGAGAAAGCTACTTTTCTTATAAAACCTTTTTATGCAGGCCAAAGGAGATGGGAAAGACTTATTTAAATGAAAACTTCACTCATTTATTTCATTATATATTTTTGTCAGAAGGTAATTAATACAGTGCCAAAACAGTAACAAAACATTAGTAGTAAGAAAAATCATAAATCTGCATCTAGCAATAACTACTGAATATCTGATAATATAAACAATACCCTATGTGGTTTGACAGGAGGACAACATTTAACACTTATTTCACAACATTTGAACGAGACAGTTGGCGTAGACTATTTTTTTTATAAATAAAGGACACGAGACATTTCAGGCAATTATTTTTGTTTAGATTCCAGTGAATGTGTGAGAAATTACATTCGCATAACAGGTGCAATTTGGTTACAATTTTGACGGTTAATCATATCTAATATGTAAAAAAATACTGTCAAATGGTACAAGCAAAGCTTTTGAATTTTAGAAATGTGAGGAAACTTAAAAAAATACTACACCTTAGAGAGTGCTTGTGATATATTTCAAAAACATCTATCAATCTATAGAACATTCCGTGTTAATTTGGAAAACATTTCAATGAAAAATAGCACTTTGAAAACTATCCCGTGTCCTTGTTTGAACTAGATAACACCGAACGCCTAATGGATATTCAATTAAATTTTGCTACTATTCTTGTGCGGTTCAGTGCAAAAGTAACAATAAAACATAGAATGGAGTATTATTTTGGTTAAATACGTTTTTCCAATATCAATGATTGGCAAAAGAATTAAAAACATCAATATAATGTTGCCGATTCTGTTGCAGACACGACTTAACTTATTTTAGTTAGCTCCTGTCACTTTTTGAAATTTGAATAAAATAGAGACAGAAATACAACAGCTAAATTATAATTATGTAAAATTAATTAATTATTATTTGATTGTTTTAACGATTTTGAAAATGTATTTGACAATAATAAAATAAATAAAAAAAGGGAAAAATAACTGTCAAACTGACGTATAACGCTTAATATAAGATGACACCATCTAGTATGCCATCTTATTTAAGACGGGTAATGCACTGACAGCTGTTGTATTTTTGTCTCTTTTTTATTCATACTTTAAAAACTGACGGAACCAAACTAAAATAAGTTAAGTTGGGTCTGCAACAGAATCGCCGTCAATTTCAAAGTATTATGCGATATTAGTGTTTGTAGAAACAGTATATGTTTAGACTAGAGACATCAAAATTGGATATTTTATACGAATCTTTTGCACAAAACCGCACGTAATACTGCACAGAGCAGAATTCTACAGTGACCGTGGATCCGAGGCGAATACCTGCTCTATAGCCGCGTTTCCATTGTGCAAGTGGTTGCATGCAGCTAGAGTAATGAAAATGTAAACAAGTAACGAATTGCATGCGGGTAGTTTCCATAGTGACGTCATACTTGCATGCAAGGACTTGCACAATGGAGACGCGGCTTATTATCAGTCTGACATGCCGTGAAACTAACGTACATTAATCATAATCACATTGCATACATGGATCTAACATGAAGAGACTGAAGACATTGTCAAAATATTTAATTTAATTATTATAATATATTTTTTATAAACTTGGTTGGCGGTTACGTTGAAATGTGTTAGCATATCGAAAATTGTCTAGAGACAAATATGTGGCTAATTTAGAATTGAATAATACTACTGATATCAAGTCTGTATTAAAATACGTCCAACCTCTTTTTAAGATCAGGCAAAAATTTACGATATTTTATGAACTAAGTAGGTACATTTACTTTTCGCTCCATACTAAGCCTGTGCGCGCATTTGCTATATGAAGTCTGTCGCTCGTTGAACCTCTCTTTCTCCCACTGTAAGTGCGAGAGAAAGATCCGACGGTCGGCCGACTGTTTAGTCGATAGTGCGCACTGGCTTGAACATTCTATGTTAAGTAGGATATGTTCAACAGCTTTTAATATAGGTATATTTTTTGGCATAACGATGCAACGTCATCCCGAAGGTTCAAATCCTGCCTGAGGCGGATTTATTATTTCTTTATTTTTATATTATAGCTACTAATATGTTTCAACGTAACCAGCGTCCCATATAATTTCATCTATGTAAAATGCTATAGGTACTCAGCGAGTGAAGTGAGCTACACTTACAAATTACACAATTATCCTTGGTCCGAATGCGATAGCAACTTGGCATCTTAAGAAATACTATTTAGCTTCATTAACAAACATTTTCTTTTGAAAAACATTTTAGTGTAGTACCCGCTTTTTGTTCGATATTGCACATCTCGAAAATACTAAGTCTTTAAGTAAAATTTGCTAATTTGTGATGTTTAAAATCTTAAAAGTTAAATTTAATCGTTGAACAGTACGATTACGACATCAATTTCATCTAGTTAATCCTGTTTTAATGTATTCCTCAAGCCACAGAAAAAATACCATGCAACATTGAGACATATTCAGTGTACATTATTTTTAATATAAGAACACGGAACAACTGGTATTTGTCTTTAATAACTAACTAATAATAGACTAAAATTTTGCACATCGAATACCGCTTTAGAATTGTAGACAACTTTTACACATAAGATAAAACACTGGCCCTATGTGACATCCCTGTGGGACGCACTTTGTGAGATGCACAATATCAAAAATCTACACTAGCACACGTTTACAACAATTCGCAATACCACGGAATTAAGTTTTAATAAGCTCATAAAATTCGATATTCACCACAGACAGTATATTTTGTATAAAGGACGTTTGAGCGAGTGTGGTCGACCGTATCGAAAGCTTCTCACCGAGCATTTCCTAGAAGACTGGTTTATATTCAATCGCAGCTATACATTTAAGGCAAAACATCATTCTTATTATCTAATAGACCAACCTCCAATCAAATTGAAGAGAGTCTCACAGAGACTCGCAACTAGTCTTCTAGCTTCTAACATGTTAAAGCATCATAATTATTCAAATTTTCTCACAAGAACATACTTATTACGTTTCTAAGACCACTTCTATAAAACACGCTCGCTCAAGCGCGACCTCTTTAAGTATCTTAAAACACCTAAGTATTTGTTTAAAACTGACAGATCCAAAGTTTACATATTACAGGACTAGCGAATTTCCATCCATCTATATTTTTTTTATAAAAAACAGTGTGCGCCTACAAAGCTTTGCTTAAAACAACAATAACGAGAAACAATTACAAACAGAATGCAAAATTATCAACTTATCCATGGGCTTTAATGGCAGTGCTTCTAAAAACGAAAAATGCGAGGATACAAGCTTTTACAGACATATCTATAAATTCATTGGTGTTACAATAACATGATAACAAATAAATTATGCATTATTAATCGGAACTACAAAGTTAATATACAGGCAGACCAAAATCCGTATGCATTTACAAATAACATGTCAAACGGCGGATATAATTATTACTGATTAGAATTATCTGGCTAAATGTAGTGAGATTTCAGAAATCTGATACAAATTACTAAAAAAAACTATTGTGAGGTGAAATATCCCATTACATTAGCCGTTTTACATTCCGATACAGAATTAATAACTGTAAATGTCACTTACAACTTAAAATAACATACAACGTAGAAATACATTATTGGTGTTGAAGAAAAAATGTAGTTTAGCACCACAGTTAAACTTAATGATAAGAATGCATAAAAAAGGCGCGTCAACTCGCACACTATTGAACATTGATCATCAACAGATTGAAACATAACTCTTCGTGCGTGTAGACCTGAGTAATACTTGTGTACTTACACAGTACCTAAAAACACTTACGACTATAAAAATATTTTAGAAATTCTCACTTACATTAAAGAGGAACTGGCAAAATAAATCCTGTATTTTTCCATATTTATTTTCAACTCAGCTTAAAATAGAAAAACCAGATTTGGTCCTCACGACGTATAAAAATTCATGATGCCATTCCTATAAACTGGACAGAGCTATTCACTGCGAATTGGCGTATTAGCAAAAATATGACTCGTTCCACATTTGATACACTTCTAATATTATAAAGAGGATATATTTTTATTTTTGTATGTATTTTTGTGTCGAATAAACTCAAAATCTACTGGACCAATTAAAAAAAAAACCGTTAGAAAGCTACATTGACCCTGAGTAACATAGGTTACTTTTAGCCTGGAAAAATATAGGATTCCCACAGGAAATCGCATTAAAACTGCGGTACAAAAAGTAAGTTTTATAATAAACACACTTAGCATAGCAAAAGTCTTTGCCTTTTAACATTTTTTTATATTAAATTGGAAATATCAAACGGTCAACCAAACAGCCTGATTCCGTGAGATAAAACTCATGCATAATATTGAAAGTATCAAACATGGAACAATCCAAAAATATTAGTAGACTATGCACTAAACAATGGCTCAAAATATAATCAAATCCACTAAATACCCAATAGAAAAAAAACCGCCTAAGTGTTACGGCAAAACCTCTTCGAAGCAATGTTAAACTTATTAATAAGAGTAAGATAAAAAACTGGTGGTGGTAGACCTCGCTCACGGGCGTGTATCACAATATACGTTGACAGGACTACCCACCCTTATTGTCCACTCATTCCGTTATTATAAATACTAACTTGCAACTAATATAAAACATCCCTTTAGCCTTAAAAACTTCCACCCAACGTCACCTTAGTATCAAAAAACAGTGATTAAAACGTTTTTAATTAGAATAGAGTATTTGTGCACACGATGCGAATTACAATAGCCCCCGAAGGGCCTAACGGCTCATAAGACACCAACTTTATCATCAACATATCGAAATATACTAACCGTCACCTATTATAACCCTAAAAGGACTGACACATCGATTACTCTAAACGATTACTTTGTTCTAGACGAGAATTCTTGAAACCATGCGGTTATATTTAAAACATGTAACTATTAGATTCGTACTATAAGCTTTAGGGCCGTATCCACCTATATCTAACTTCACCTAATGGCAAAGGTTCGTACCGTAACTACACAACTAGCATCAGTTAAAATAGATAAAAAACCAACTACAATACACAATCTTGCAGGATTAACTATCTAAACAGTGAATGAATTTCTCTAATTTTTTTCTTGTTCATATCATCAACGTTTTTTTTTTATAAATATTCATCCGTAAATTATTATCAAATTCGATAAAGCTCTAAGATTGATCCACATTCACATAAATTAATTATCAGGATGCGACTGAGTGTGAAGCATCTGCTATTTTGAGGAACTGTTAATAAATAAACTAGTTTTATGCATCGAGAGTTCCTCGCAATAGGGCTCAAATTCTAGATGCCACCGGCAAAAGTTAAAATTAAAATCTATCTTTCATCACTTTTGAAATAATAAGATTAAAAAAGGACAGGAGATTTTTCCGCTAGTTTCTGATTCGCATTTGCACATTTACACTGTATTTTACCCGCCATCTTAAAACATGGCGGCTAGATTTGACATTTAACGCGTAAAATCACAGATTATAATCGAAAACCGTGGACATTAAAATCTCCTATAATTTTCAATCTGTTTAGTCTGAAAGTGACAGGTAAATTTTAGCTTTAGCCGGTGGCATCCAGAATAAAGCCCATACAACATGGAGATAGCATTGAAGCTATTCATAAAGAAAATAAATATTAAGAGAACCATATTTCCAGTCTTGCTATCGGTGTTTTACCTTGACTAACACGTTCTAAAATAAAAAATCTAGCTGAATTCACTAGCAGTGTCACATGTATTTTGTACGTTCAGGATTTTTCGAGCAACACAGTTCCATATAATACTATTTTTCGGGCTAAAATAGCGTTATGTACGAAAATATTTTTCTGTGAACTTTGTGTTGTCTAATATCCACTAAAATATGAAATCTAAAACATTTGACTATCGATAAACAAAACAAAAAATAAACAACATAATATATGATACCCATGCAATTTACTAACTACAAATCTAGCGTTCGTTATGTTTTCTTAGGTATTAAATTATGTATCATGCAAAATTCTTTCGACCCAAAGTAGTGCCATGCTAAGAATATTATATAGCTGGGTTTAAAACTCAGCTAAATATTTCGAGTAAAAAAAAATTATGGTGCCGATTTTGTTGTAGAAACTACTTATTTTAATTTGGTGCTGTCCTTTTCTAAATTTGATTAAAATAGAGACAGCAACAAAACAGCTATTATAATTCTGTCAAAGTGACGTTACATGCCTAAAATATGACACCATCTAGGTGTAGTTTTATTTAAAGCAAATACATCTCTTTGACAGGATTATAATCAGCTGTTGTGTTATTGTCTCTATTTTATTCAAATTTTAGAAAGTGACAGAACTAAACTTAAACAAGTTAAATTGTATCTGCAACAGAATCGGCACCAAAATCCACCTTTACTACCGTTGAGCAAAGAAAGGCTATTGAAAGATATTATTTCTATTAAAATGAAAAAATTGCATTGCATTTGTTAAACACGTCTAAAGATATTTAGGCCTTACTAAACTTGTACATCTTTCATTAGAATAACTCTGCGGCGTTGTGACCAACTTCCACAATTCGACAAATTAATTAATAGATTTAGTAATATTTAGGAATATATAATGTTGTAAGTATGTATATTTTAACTATATTCAAAGCATAGCACGACTTTCCGAAACGCGCTACCAAAGTCTATTCAAGTATTTAGTTTAGTTTAATGAAAAAAAAATGAAGTTTTAGACATTTGTTTAAACTAGCACCTTGTCTTAGTGTTGAATTCAACGTTTTATTTTGCAATAGAAATAGATAGCGCATTAGAGGATCGCCGACATTATAGGGACGAATCACTGATAGGAAATTTTAGAATCACTCCACTTACATTATATTATGTCAAATATTATAATATTCTTTCCCGTTATACAGGGTATTGATTTAATTGCGTGCCATAGCTTAAGGGGTGTTTCAGTAACGTATAAGGAGCCCATAAAAAATATTTAAAAAAATCTAACTCAATAAGTCAAATAACTAAAAAAAAAGCCGGTATTTATTATGATTCCAAGAGCTGCGCCTACCTCTCGTGCTATAACCGAGCGCGCGCGAGTCGCTATCATTGGTCGATGCGACTCGCGCGTCGTGCGGTATTGGTTATAGTTATAGCACGAGAGGTAGGCACAGCTCCGGGAATCATCATAAATACCTACCATTTTTTTTTGCGTTTGATTTTTTTTTATGGGCTCCTTTAACGTTACTGAAACACCCCCTAAGTTATGGCACGCAATTAAATTAACACCCTGTATTGTAGAATATTATAATATTCTTTCCCACCTATGCGTTCATCGTTGGCTAAATTAAGTACTGGATAAATTTGGTATTTTTTTTAGATATTTTCACGTATTACATAGGCGTTAGGATTAGGACTAAGTAAAGGACATTTTTCTTTATTAATTATAAGTAGGTTATATCACACGTATTCTTACAAAGATATGCTGTTTTAAGCGTTGGTCATATAGAAATTCAGAAATAACTATTCGTATGTATGTAATAATTATATTATGTAATAATTATAATTATATTATTAAAAATAACATATTCAAGTATATTGGATGAACAGAAGGAGCAATAGCGGTTGTTAAGTTTTTGGATACTCAAATGCATTAGGACAAGCTTACACTATGCGAAAATTCCAATTTTTATGGACGGAAGGAACGACATTTTTGAGCTAACACAATTTTCTGCGCTTGTAGTACTGGAATTTTCCAATTTTTGGAGCATTGCTTTTTGGCCGACACCTACATTATTCCATACTCACAGCCGATACATATTAAAGCCGATACGCTTTATGGTTTGGCCAAAGGAATATTTCCAACTCATCTTTTACTGACTAAGTTTTCCAAATTATAACATACTATGTGGATGCAACTACTCTTGAATTTAATCTTATATCGATTTTCCTTACATCGAAAAAAATAAATTAAAACCAATCTTTTAAAAACCATGGTGCTATATCAGAGTCAAGTAAAAACTAATATTTTAATGCTCTCTTTGGACCCCAATAATGCCGAAGCAATGCCCCAATAAAAAAAAACATCTAGTTTAAAAGAAGCTATAATTTTTTCATAGTTGCGATAATTGAAAACATGGAAAATTATCAATAATTTTTTATAGCAATAAAATGTATCCTAAAACGGAGGTCATACGTCTCATAGCCAAGGAAATTCATTTCTTTTAATATTTCTCATGCATTTTTGTGTAAATAATAATATTTAAATAAATAAATTTGTGTCAAATTCAAGCTAAATAAATAATAAGAATCTTTAACAAATAATATTTAATATACTGAAAAGTGACCATTATATTTTGACCAATTCATTTTTGTTTTTCTTTCGTTATTAATAAATAAACTAAAGTATTGCGTCGTCACTACAAAAAGTTTTTTTTTAATAAGAAGAAATACAAAGAAGACCTAAATTCAAATTTAATAGAAATATCGTGGAATATTTTCAAAAAGCATTTGTTATAAAACATGACTAAGAACTTGCTAAAATTCTGTATTTTTCTACTAATCATTGATCATGTTTCAGTATAATCAAAAGCAAAAAATGTACACCAATTAACAAATAATTTTGCTACTGTTCTAACCAAATTCATTAAATGAAAATAAAATATTTTTTTCTAATAGCAGCCAAGCTACTTAAGATAACCACGCAGTAATTTGCTAAAAATCAATGCAAGAAACAAGTCAATCGATAACCTGAGGTAAATAGTTACTATTATGGCAACATTGGAAAAACTGAAGCACAGGAAAGAGATTTGTGCTACGTTCAAAGGAAAAAGCTACCGAGAATTAGGTTATTTTAAATCGGAGCATTTATTTTAAAGGACATCTTCCTGTAATTAAAAAGCCACACCTATTAATACAAGTTGTTTTAATACAGCCCGTCAAAGGTTCCATCATGTACAGGCTTTGCCAGCGATGGCATTTTGTCTTGTACACAAGTTTATTAAATGAAATTGCATTTAAAATAAGGAAACCTTTTACAAAGTAGTGTCTTTTAAAAGGTGTTTTTAATACACGTGTATTGAGAGGTCTTTTTAAATGTATAATGGTTGGGCGTAACTTTAACCACTACATCGCGCGAATGTTTGTAAATTAAGCGAGATAAAAAAGTCTTCCCAAAAAAGGTTTATCAATTTAATATTGGTAAAATGGAAGGCGATATAGAACGTAGTACAAATCTGTTCACTTTGGCCGAAGTCAACAAGTCAGAATATAATTAAGACGAGAAACAACTTACTACTAAAATTTGCTAAGAAACTAAACATTTGATTGTGCTACAAATAATTTGTTAAGGTATTGGATAAATCTTTGCCTACATGCTAAAATATTCTCTAGGTGCAAATTGATTGTACTAACATTTTTTTTAAATGTTTAGATATAACATGGAAGCATAAGTCATAATATGGGGTTGGTTGTATTATTTTTTATATTATATTTGATACGTACGCAAGAAAGTGTTATTATTATATAAATTTAGATAATTTCTTATAGGTTTGATATAGCCACAACATTTAATAATTTATTTAGAAATATGTGTGATAGGCATAAGAGCTGTAAATAATTATCTATACTTATAAATCAGTAAATATATAATCTGCATAAATAGGTATTGGATTTAAAAGAAAACATATAATACCATCTAGAAGACTGAAGATTGAAAGGAAATCTACAAATACTGGATGTAAAAAAAATTGCTGACTAAACATTAGGGTCTGACTGAACCTACCCATGAAACTGAACAAATTTCTCCAAGCAAGGTCGGAATACGAAAAAATTGCCCTCTCTTACAAATGGAGACAGTCGCTCGTGACATTTTGTATGAGAGGGCAATTTTTTTCATATTTTAACTTAAGTTCCTTTGGGAAAGTTGTTCAGTTTTATGGGTAGGTTCACACCCTAAAGTACCATCGCCATTTTTTTACACCCATATGACGGACTAAAACACGCTTTTAACCGACCAGGCAAATCTAAAGAAGGGTACTATACTATCATACCAACCCCATATTTCATTCGTGAGCCGCGAACTGGCCTAACAAATCAATAAATACTATCTCATAACTGTATAGGAAATGCAATCACATGGTGAAAGGTATAAAACTTAATATCAGCGAACTAAAATCTAGAAAATCAACTATCAACAACAACACTTCCAATTTTGTACACGACTTGGCAGTTTTTTTTTTATTTATAAGGCCATTTTAAATATTTTAAGGGTGAGTTTGTAACATCGAACTGAACAATTTAAATGAGAAAAAAATTCTCGAAATGTGAAAAAATATGACCTTCATACAATTAGTGTCGGCTGGTCGAGTTATTTCGTATGGGAGGTCTAAACAATATGGTATTTTTTTTCATATTTCGAGGAAATGTTACTATGAAAAGTTGTTCAGTTCGATGATAGGAACCCACTCTTAAAATATTTTATTTTTAATTTAAAATGCCCTTATATCTCGTTGGAAAATGTGGTATTTACCCCTTCACAAGTCTTATTAAAAATGGATTGGAATCACGGGTGGTTGGTTTAGATGTTACCGTAACATTGCATAAACCGTTAGATCATAATCTATCTTAGGAAATTTATAACCTAACCTAACCTACCGAAAGTTTATAAACTGACGAGTAAGTTTAGTAAGTTTGTAAACTAACAGTTGTTACAATTTTACGCTGACATAGACATAGACAAACTTACATAGATAAATTCGTGAATATATAAAAAATATTAAATTAACATAAAACGAATGAAAAAGCTAACTAAAACAATTTTAAAAAAGAGAAGGGGGACATCTTTATTTTTTATGGTTTTTTTTTTCATTTAAAATTTAGATATTGGTATCTAAGGGATAAAACCACCACATTTGCAAAATAAAATAAAAACTGCCCAAGTCTGAATGCATGACACGTCAAAGAGAGAAGGCACTGTCTACTGCGCATACTAACATAAAACTTATAGCCGTTCAAATTCATTATAACTTGAGTTAGTCAACTTTGTCGATAAGGCAAATACTCATAATATACAATGGTGTTAATAAAACAAAATTAATCACAAATAATAACGATTTCTAACGTTCTCCTTAAAACTAACACGAACTAAAGATGGAAGATTGTTTATTTAACTATTCGTATTTTGGTTTTGTTCCGCCATTTTGGCTCTCAATAATTTGTGCACCAAAAGAAAACTATGTATTTTAATTAAAGCGATCATAAGCAGCTTTTTAAATATTCGTAAGAAAATGTAAAACGTACATATAACGTTTTATATTTCAGGATGATCACAAACTAAACAACTTTATGAAATAACCTGAACCAAAACTTTCCGAAAGCTGTTCAGTTTATTGAGCATCGAAAAATGACACTCATCTATCAAATTGGACTAAATGAGCGATTTAGTATTTGACATGCACAAATAATTTCCACTAAAATTAAACTAAGCTACACACGAGAGGAACTGACTAATAATTTATGTATCAAATCTACCTTTTGGCCGTACTATAGAACACAAGTGCTTTATCTAAACATTCTGACGTAACAGCCTTCGATAGACGACATTTCTCAAACTGCACGGCAGTATAGTAACCACTGCAACTTTGAGCATAATTTTAAGGTCATAAAAACTGTTCAGTGTGCACTCTTTTTATGTTGTCATGGTTATATGAATAATCTTAAACGACTGAGATATTTAGTATTAATAAAATATCCGGAAACAGTTAGAAATATCGAGAAATAGATGTAAACATCCCGAAATAGCTGTAAATATCCGGAAATAGCTGTAAATATCCAGAAATAGCTGTAAATATCCGGAAATAGCTGTAAGTAAATATCCAGAAATAGTTGTAAATATCGAGAAATAGTTTGTAATATCCAGAAATAGCTATAAATATCCGGAAATTGCTGTATATATCCGGAAATAACTGTAAATATCCGGAAATAGCTAAAAAATATCCGGAAATTGCTTTAAAAAACCGGACATAGTTTGAAATATCCAGATTGGAAATATCTGCTAAAACTCGATCTATGACCATGAATGAACAGCCTAAACTTTGTTTGTTACTTACAGTTTGAGAAATGCTGCACTACGGTATTAACTAAAATTAAGAATTGACCAAACCTAGCCGACCCCTAGCGGAAAACACGAACCCTACTGGACAATCAATTCCATGCCACCGTCGCTATAAGCCTAACGAAATAACTATAAAAAAATTCATTGAAAAAAATACACAAAATAAATAAAAACTGGTACACTTACACTCTAATAGTTCATAACTTCATTTTATATACTTTCTTGTTGCAAAGTGATATATAGGGTGTCTTTCAGATCGATCCTTATTATTGAATGAACACAGAAAATTCCAAAGTTTAATGTGTACAGTCTTTTACGAATCAATCTTTGAAGCCCCACCCTGTATTAAAATAGTGTCAACTAGTATTAACGTAGAAACATCACATATTTTATTAAGAAAATGTTTTGTTGTGGTGTGAGCGAGTTTTTTTTGTCAGTCAGGTATTTTTATTTTTAGAACTAGTCAGATGCCCTATGACTAGATAATGCAGAATCAATATTATTTCATACGTAACTACATATTTTCAATTTACCTAACAAAATTAATATTTCGAGCAAGTTTTCCAATATATTTATTTTCGTATAGAAATTGGACTAGGCTTTGTATTTCGCTCACACCAAACAAAGGGATTTGGCAAGTAATATCAGTAAACTAGCCAATATTTTGAAGGAAGGAATCAACATCCATAGATGCAGATAGATGGCGTTTTAGGAAAATTTGATCTTATTTTGTTTATGACTATCTGACGGCTGATAAACGGTTTAAATTTTGGACGGGCAAAATTTTAAGTAGAAATTTTGTGACTCAAATTATGAAAGTAAAAAAATAGATGTTATAGAAACTATAACATTTCAAGATAGTACATAATTCCAATTTTATTAGGGTTTAGTTGCGGGTAGTTCTAAAAACATAGTGTAGCGCCATCTATCAAAATATTTTGCTATCCCTATAAACCATCGTCGCAAAGACGGTAAGACAATAATACTTTATTATTAGTTAACCAGCCAAGCACGATTATGTAAAACGCAAGTTTAACTGGCATATGAACTAACCTACACACGTCTATTTTTATTAGATATACGTTTTTTTTATATTATTATATTAATTGTGGTCTCAATTATACCTGTAAAGTCTTTTCATTACGAATACACTTTTTAAGAAGTTCTTAATGACTTCTGCGTTGAGTCATGGAAATCCTATACTCACATTAATTGTCAAAGATGAAATATCTCAACTCAGAGATATATTTATCTCACTCATACTCATATAAGCAAGAAAAAAACCTACTAGTCAAACATCAGTCTAACACCAATATAATTTAAAATACATTTGACAAATAATGCAAGCAGTTTTTTTTCTAATTGTATCAACAATTATCTTAAATGCACAGATAAAAAGTGCTCGTAATTAGAATATTTCTGTTGATATGATATATATTTCTCTTATAGAAATTGCAACAATCCCATTTTAGAATTTTCTAGAATACTGTTTAATCCTATTTCAGATATACCCCATTTTAGGTCTATTTAGACATTTAAGTAACTAGGCGAAGACCAAAACGGACAAACCTTTTAGGAATGTATTTTCAATCGTAAATTCGACTTTTTCTCATCGACAAATTGTGACATCATTAGTATTTAAGTCTGAGAAACTCGAATGCCCATTTTTAGCATCGAAAGTATCAAAAAGCATAAAAAATTTCAAATTGTATGAAAAGTTTGTTACAGCTTTGCTCAACGACCACACTCTGAATGAATGGGAAAAGTTACAAAGTTAGAAAGCGTTTAAAAGGTTTTAGAGAAAGACCGATAGTTTTTGACTTCTGACATTTCGAATCAAAATGAACAATGATAACTTTATAAAGTACTAATAAAAAGGTTATAATAATAAGTCGAAATTTCCTATTTCATGAGAGCAATATTATATTAAAAAGTCAGAAGTGGGTAGTTGGCAAAGTCGCAAGGTATATTGAATATCTGTGTAAAATTTAAAACGTAAGCTAAAGCCGTCTTCAAATGCAATGGCTTCAACGTATGTAAATAGGTTAAAAAGATGCGTATAGCTGTATTCAGCGAACATTAGTACTGATAGTTTTAGAAATGAGAACACAATTTAAGGCCATTCTCACACTATAAGCTGATTCAATATCTGCCCTATGCGACAGAACGCGGGGCACTGTACTAACCGCCTTATTTTGGACAACAAAGGAACTTTAACCCTCAATATTTACCCATTTTTACCCGTTTTAAACCAATTAAGAACTAATATAATTTAAGCTAATAAATAAGAGAGATATCTTTATGTTTTCCTAAAACTATCAGAACGTGGCCGCCATATTTAAAAACTTCATCAGTGCATTTTGAATGAACGATAAAAAGGTATAAATGCCATAGAAAAAAACACGCCAACACGTGCAAGGCTTATATAAACTTCGACTTCTATTCGTTAGGAAGAGAGAGAGAAAAAACAATAGTAGTAAATAAATATAAATTCATTGAAATGCCCTCGGCAGAATAAATATAGGATCTAAGTTTACTGTTGACTTTCCCTGTCTTCCCAAAACAAATAGATATAGTAAAATCCTTGATTACACTCGTCTTCCACTAAAATATATCAAACATACCACAGGAACATCGAAAATCTCAAACTTTGGGAGAATCCTCTAGAACAACGATGTAGACTTAACCTTATTATTCTAAACAGACACATTTAAACAGCCTAGTAATATCCAGGTCTAGCTGGAAATATTTAGAAATATCCAGAATCAGCTGGAAATATCCGTAAATAGTTGGTAATATCCGGAAACAGTAGGAAATATCCAGAAATAGTTGGAAATATCCGGAAATAGTTGGGAAGGTCCGGAAATCATTGGAAATATCCAGAAATATTTAGAACTATTCAGATTTAGCTAAAAATATCCAGAAACAGCTGGAATTTTCTGGTAAAATCCGGTTATAACCAGTTTTTAGTTAATAGGCCCGGTGGCCAGATAATACGGGTGTCGATTATGCATGAACCGGTTGTCATACCTCTGGTTCTTCTGGTAGAAATCATTACGTTGCACTTTCCTGTAGTTTTGCGTCCGGCGTTGGTTGTTCTTGTCCTGTTTGTCCGTCTGTTTGTTTGCAGTCGACGTTTTGTTGTTGTTCGTCTCGGTTTTGGTGTCGTTCTTTGTCATTTCGTTGGGCGTTTTGTTCTGGGAACAAAGAGTTCTATAAGAAATCACGTCTGCATAAAATTCTATACCAGTTCAACTAAAAATAACAATGCAATGTAGCTTGTTTTGTTGAGCAAGGAGTATTTTACTTGTATAATTATAAACAACTCGGGATTTTAAAGGTTCAGAGCATATTTTTTTCGTTTATCGACATCTACCGGCTTACCTCTTTAGCGTCATTATTAGTTTGTTTGTTATCATTCTTGTTGTTACTAGCAGCGGTATCCTGCTTGCCGATGCCGGCCGTTGGCACTTGATTCGAGGTTGCTGCTTGAGAAGTCTCCGTCTGAAAATAAAGTTCATAGGTGAAGTGGCAAGTTTATAACAATCACAAGAAAGTACCCATTGATCGGGCCAATATATTTCTAAACTCGTTTAAATATCATCACTTTCTCAAATCAACAGTGCTGTCTTTGCAGTAAAATCCTTTAAAATCCTTATTTTATCGATTTATTCACTTTGACATCAAAAACTTAAGGAAATTTCCATTCGTTATTCAGCCTACATTGTCCAACTGAGGAAAATCTCACAAAGTGATAAACTGATAAATTAATATCTACTTTTTGTTCATTCTTAATGGGAATCGAACCCAAAACCTCTGAGTTGAATCTACGACCGGTAACTGACCGTGGCGTTCCTCTGTTGCTGCTTGGATGGCGGTGAATGTGCGGGGGGAGGAGCGAGTGCCACGGTGAGCGTGAGATCGCACCACATCGCGCAGCGTGCCCGGCGCGCCATCATACCTAGCTGCTTGACCGCAGAAGCCAATTGAAGAATCGCTGAAAAGAAACAGAAAATTCATTTTTTATCAAAAAGTAATTCCAATGCACCCAGAGAGCCGACATTTAATTAACTTATACGACTTATACTAGTTTCGTAACACCTTACGGCCACTATGAATTTAAGAGAATGCCATTCGGGTTGGCCAACGCTCCAGCAGTTTTTCATCCGCCCAGAGAGCCGACTTTTATCTGGTTTCGTAACACCTGATTACTATGAATTTAAGAGAATGCCAGCAGTTTATTAATTAGTTTGTAACACCTAATGGCCTGGAATGCAGTTTGGGTTAGACAACGCTCCAGCAGTTTATTTATTAGTTTGGTAACACCTGATGGCCACTATGAATTAAGAGAATTCCGTTTGGGTTAGCCAACGCTCCAACAGGTTTTCAAAGGATGTGGATTGTCGGTTTACCTGGATGACATTCTCAATTCGTCGTCGTCTATGGAGCAGTTTCTAACGATTAGGGCAAATTCTTAAACCACTGCACGAATTTATTGATAGACCCATATTACTATTAATATCTATACCCTAAGAGTGTATTTTTTTTTCTTGCGATACTCACGGTCCTGCATGTATCTCTGTTGCGGGTGCGTGTGCGGGGCGAGCTCTCGCCGGCGCGCGGCTTGCACGGCCGCCACGGCGCTGCGCCAGGATAGCATCGCGCTCTCCACCTCGCTGTGCGGGGCACTGAAAATGTAAATAATATATTAAAATAAGTTTGTCTTCCTTTCGAGTCGAGTCTGTCGACCCGACGAACCCTGGCGTTCTGTCCTGGCGTGAAGTTATTAATCCGCCTAGTAACACGACTAATGTGCCTCTCACATGGTTTGTGTAACATAACAACCACTACTATCAAAGAACGAATCTCCTTCGAAGCACGGAATCTTTTGTCTTTTCGGACAGTCAGGTGATTGAGCCTGCAATGTCCGAACCAAACTGGGAAAAATCTCACTAAATTATAAATATCAACTGTGTATTCCCCCCATGTGAATAGAACCCACGACTTCCAGATGGGAGCCCATGGCTCAGATCACGGGGGGCAGTCAGTTTTATTAATAAGCCATTCGTGCGTCTCATATATTACAACCACTTACATTTCAGCCAGATTCTTGACATCCTCTCTCCAGCTACTAGGATCGAAGGTCGCCGGATCCACACCATCCTTCTTGTCTTCACTAGCCACATTCTCCTGACCTCGCTTCAACACCGTGATCTTGGCATCTTCCGGCTTGTTAGGCTTCTTGTTTTGAGCCACGCAGACGCTCGCTCGCAGGGTTTCCATCTTGCCCATCAGGGTTAAGACCTGGAACAGGACATATTGTAGTGATTATATTAACTTCAGCTTCATAAAACTAACAAAACGCATTGATATCGCGCGCTCGCTACGCTCACAATATAAGTTGATAAACCATGTCCTGCTCTGACCCTCGACCAATAGTTAAAAGATCGAATTCGCTACGATCGCCAAGTAATATAAGTTGATATACCTCGATCAATACTTGAAATTTCTCGCTCGCTACGCCATTTAAGTAACGCCGATCCGCATAAGCTAGTGCAGCCCGGCTTGAGTCCAACACCCCGCTATTACCTTAGTATGCTCCCTCAGCATGTCCACAGTGAGCCTATCAACCCTGCTGGGGCAGGGCGGCAGTCTCGGCACAGGTATGGAATTGGACGATGATACAGCTCTTCCCGGGTAGGCTAGTGCCAGCCTGGCTTCGGTGCGCTTTCTCTCGCGCTCTAACTGCCGCCATTGTTCGTAGCAGGCGTCGAGCCGCGCGTGGAGGATGCCGGACGATGTTGCTGCGCCCCTGGAAACACAGTTTATTTTTAATACCGGTGGTAACAGTCAGAATAAGGGAGATTTTTCTTTCTTACCAATCGGCTTTGTACGTCTTCGTTGAGAAAAAGTAACTGTCAACAGATCTGTCTGTTTGTTTTAATCTTATAGTTCCAGGCCTTCCGATCCGACGTCCTCAACTGGATAAAGTATAACCATTTTATGCTTTTTAGAAAAGGGCTAGGCAGCGAAAATGGTCATGGATTGACACGTTTTAAACAACGTAACTCATATTCCTCATAGCGTAAAAAGGCGCTAACAGAGGCAGATCTTACATAGGCGATGGTAGCACAGGTGGCGGCACGTGCGGGCTTGGACCTAGCAGTGCGCCTAGACGCCCTAGACTGAAACTCGTTCTATAATAGTTACATACCTCATATTCCTCATAGCATAGAAAGGCGCTAACAGAGGCAGATCTAACATGGGCGATGGTAGCACAGGCGGTGGGACGGGCGGGCTTGGACCTAGCAGTGCGCCTAGACGCCCTAGACTGAAACTCGTTCTATAATAGTTACATACCTCATATTCCTCATAGCATAGAAAGGCGCTAACAGAGGCAGATCTAACATGGGCGATGGTAGCACAGGCGGTGGGACGGGCGGGCTTGGACCTAGTAATGCGCCGAGACCTAAAATAAGTAAGGAAAACGTGTCAGTAATGATGATTGGTGTCAAGCTACTATTGTCAACCCATCTGGTGGGTTTTGCAATCACCCACCGACCCGATGAACCCTTGTGGTGTAAGAATTTTTAAATCGGCCTTCATAAAGGTGTGACGGCCACTATAAAGACAGCGACTGGAACCGACGACGCTTAAATTGCCTCCCGAAACACGGAATTATTTTACTTTACAGAAAAAGTAGAGATTCGACCTGCAGTATCTTAACTGGACTGGGGATAATATCACAAAGGAAGGAAAAAAGAAAAATATCAACTTCATGTTCTCCTTGTGGGAATCGAACCCTGGAAATTCCTTCTTCCAATCATTCCCATGAAAATACTCAAGCCTATCAGGTACCAAAATACCAATACTTACCAAGGTTAAACGGAGTGTTCTCATGCAGAAACGAAACATCCACATTCAGTTGGTTTGGCGGCGGTCGATTCCTCATCAATAAGCTCATTTGCCGCGCCAATTCAGCCTGATTCTGCCTCATCATAGCTTGCTGCATGTTATTCCCTCCATTGCCTTCAAAATTCCGCTGCTGATCGTTCATACCATTCGGCTGATTCATCGGCATCTGATTACGCATGAATTCGTTCTGATGAAACCCGTTCGGCTTGAAATTCATCGTATTCGGAGCCGAAACTGGCGTCTGATTCGAATAATCAAAGTTCTGATTCATCGGTCGCTCATTCATCATCATGTCGTTTAAATAGAAGTTGTCTCCGTTGAAATTCTTGGGAGGAGTCTGGAAGTTCCTGTTGTAGAACATCTTTTGCTCCTGCATTTTGTTGAAGTCTTCGTTTTGGTAGCCGTTCATATCTGTTCGGAAATCGTTGTTTGGCATGTCGTCTCGGCGATCTAACGAAATATTCAGCTGGTTCAAATAGTTAAGAATATCAGCTGAGTCTTGCGAGCTCTGATCTTTCGGGAACGTATTATCGAATTTGTTGGGAAACCTCTGTCCATTAAAAGGCTCGAAGTTCGAGTTGTAATTCATCTCCAAGTTGAGGCTGTTCGGTCTGTTAAAGTTGTTCAAGAACATGTTGCCTTCTGGCATCGAGTTTCTTTGGCCGGGTTCGAAGAAATTGTAGAATTTCTCGTCGAATTTATTCGGATTTGAGAATTGGGCGCCTCCGATCTCTTGCGCCGCCAGTCTTAGTAAGTTTAACTGCTCGGGGGTGACATCTGTCGACGCGTCGACGCTATCGACTCCAAGCAAGCCTACATCGTTGTCATTATAATTGACGAAACCGTTTCCGAAACCGTTTTGCAGGTTATAATTGAAACCGTTTTGTTCGTTCTGGAAGTTGAACGGGTTGTTTTGGTAGTTCGTGTTGTAGTTGGGTGGTGCGAAGGTTCCGGAGTCGTTTTTAGGGTACTGGTTCGGTATACTGTTTACAGTTTTTTCCGGTGGTGAAACAGAGCTAGAATTGGAAAAAAACACGGTTATTCAACCACTTATCAAACTAAAGTTAGAAACAATAGGTCGTTAAAAGTTTTTGCGGGGTTTCGGTCAGTTCACCGGAGCCGAAGCTTTAACTTCTAAGAAATCAAGAAAAGCCTGCACGAAATGTTACTAAATTAGAAAAGAACATGGGCTTCTTCTAATTTAAGGAGAAAAAACTGAGTACTTAAGACGGCTCAACCTTCGATTGCGCCCCTTTCACGTTTGGTTAAATGTGCGCCACGTGACGCCTGAATTCTCCGTAAACAAACCCTTAAAAATCAAAAGAATTATTGAATTTGACGACATTGGATGGCATGGAATGTTACGGTTTGCCACGGTGTGTTTTTATAATTAGAACCTGCTGTTTTCCCCTCAAAACATGTCCATAACTACGATATTTCCAGTACTAAACAAAACTATTAGATGAGGAGAAAACTGACAAATAATTAAATTATCTACATTGAATTTCCTACCATATGATACTAATATTATTTTCATAGGTCTAAATAGTTCTTGAGAAAAGTCTTTCCGAATTTTGTTATTGAAATTTGTCTGCAATCGGGCAGAACCATGTTCAGCAGTGTCAATTTAGTCTAAAAACACCCGGTCTCTTTGGGGTGGGGTGGGGTCTACCTCCTAGTGGTCCAGCCCAGGCACTCGTCGTCTTTGTCACTATAATCCCTAACCTTGTGTCTTGAGTCAAGAGACACAGATTTCAATTTTTTTTATTATAATGTAAACTCACCTGCTCCCTTCTGTGGGGCCGGTCTCATCGAGGATCTTCGTGATAAGATCGCGGACCATCGAGTTTTCTTCCATAATGCGTTCCGACTGAAACACAACATAATTTGATAATTATTGTATTAAACCATTGAAGATTTAGAAGGCATAGAGTCTGTGCGAAAAGAGAACAGGCATGGAATTTGAGGGCGCAAATTTTTATTAATTAACCCACGGCTGATTGCGTGGGGTTTATGCCTAGGTCTTTAATAGATCTGTATATTGCTAATAGTGACATGTTGTCAGCCCATCGCCTAAATTACAATACTGCAACCCTCAAATTTGTTAGCTGATTTTTACAGCTTGTCCGGGAGGAGATGCAGCTGGCACAATCTATGTTTTTCTATCACTCCCAGTTCAGCATGGAAATATTTATTGGCAGGCACCTGCTACACCTCTTTCACCTTAATTTGGTCTACTCTAAAAGTAAATTAGTAATTTAATTTTTCAAATAGCTAACTTTTCAAATCACAAGTGTATCTTATTATTTTCAATTCTTATTATATTCATACTGATATTTTTATTCTATTTGACAATTTGTAACTGAATATATAAAGAATGATCAAATGAAACTAAACGGCAACTTGACCCATTTCTTGACCCATGTTAGTAAAACTTTATTCATTCTGAATTTAAAATAGAAATACATACTGGATGTAAGGGACAGAGTACCAGAAACTGATGTGGTTGCTCAGTTCAATGAAACTGAACAGCTTTCACCAGGAATATTTTACAGGAAATATTAAAAAAATGGCCTTTCCATACAAATTGTCTCATTAAGGTGGTCATTTTGTATGGAAGTCTTTTTTTTTTCATTTCCTGAAAGATTTTCTTTGTAATAGTTGTTCAGTTTCGTTGACTAAGCAACCCCTTTCTGTTTTTTGTTAAGCTGTCCCTTACACCAAGTATTTTATTTTAGCATTACGTACTAACTCCAACAAAAAAATATTGAATAAAATTATATTTGTAATACTGATTAAATCAATTTTTTTGTTGCAACAGAGAAGAGCAAACTAATGTGTATGTACCATTAATTTGCTTCTCAAATAAATTAGGTTTGATGATTATGGTGCGTACAGTTGAAGAAAATTTTAACCACACTAATCATTAAGATTGTGTTTCTAACTCAATGAAATATTATGGTGTATATTATGGTTGGAGTACCTACTGTAAAAATTTACACATTTTATTTTACATTACAATTTTTTTCTTCATTCACTATTATTTATTGCAAACTTAAGTACCTATTCTTTGACCTTTACCATAAATGTAAAAACACAAGTATAACTAACTTCTGTTTGGAGGTGAGCGGAATAACAAAAACTAGTCAGAATAGTTGTCCTATGTAATATACCAAAATTATGATTTCTTATATTTTTTTTATCAATGCATATGGGTATATGAAGGCTACAAATAACTATTAAAGCACTGAGCATTACTAGAGCCAGGTTATCACTAAAATTTCAGTAAAAAGTTATATTTTTTCCTCATACATGAGACCCACACTAACTATTAATAATAATTTATAAGACTGTATTCTTGTCGTTAGAAAAAGTAAGAGTCAAACAAGAATGTAGGGTGAAGGACATTCAAGCAGTCGAAAATACGAATACTAGAAGATAGAAGTTTAGCATATTGCTTGAATAAAAGTAAAATGATCCAATTGGAATCTTATACAATATATTAGTACATGTTTACTGTTACCATCATTGCTTCGTAACTTTGTCCTCCACACACAAACTACATAATTCTAAAAATATTGTGTGCATACTCTTGATGTCATCATTCACCTCAGCTAAAATTTGGGGCCATGTTTTTGAAACATTTATACAAATACAGGATTTCCCTCGCAATGTTTTGGAGGGAAACATTGTTATTGATGAAAACATGCACTTTTCTCTGTTATTTGGCGATTATTCCGGGATTTTGGTTCAGCTTGACAGCTCGATTTGGACATTTATACCAACAAGAAAATGGCACAGTTTACACAACATTATGCGCTCACCTGGTCAGGTTCATTTTCGACGGATTTGTACGCATTACTTATGTGGCATAAATCACTGAAGGCCATTTAAATTAAAAATTATTCTTTGCCACGGCACATATAAACTGCTAAGCCATTTTTTTCATTGACCTACATGTGTATAAATACGTGCTACACTCGCGCAGTGTCAAACTTTTTTTATCTCGTTTATTTTATTGGTTTGGATAGAAGCATTTTTGGTCTGTTGCGTTTCGTTTCGCCTACCTTGTTTTTCTCGATATCTGCCCTCTATATAAACTTTCTTTGAATACCTCATTCTTTGAATACACCTAAATCTAGACATGATAGAAAAGTCTGGTCTGAGCCCTAGTGGCCCGTGCCCTCCGGGAGCTAGTGGACATGTTCGTTTGACTAAAAGTATAAATACATGCAAGCTCGCCTGTATCCCCCTACAGGGTAGACACAGCGTCAATGTCTTGCTAAAAAATATAAGGTATCCAGATCAATACTATACCTACGTATTCTAGCATTAACAAGTCCAGGTTTGCTGTAAAATTAATAATAAAAATATAATTATAAGCACGAAGTGATTTATTATGAAAAGCAAGGCTCCAAATTTCACATAAAGCTTATTGATTAGTGATTTTATAAGATATTCTTAACTCTTCTCTCATGTAACAAATGTGCCATTAAACCTACAAATAGGAAAACTTACAAATTATTACATGTAAAAATAATTGGACATATTTAAATCCATCCATCATATCCTAAGTCTAACTGTTGTTGCCTTTTCAAATACCATTCCATATATAAAAATATCATTAAGACTGCTAATTAGACACTTGCAATCATCACAGATACATAAACATAAGCTGTAGCACTTTTTATATAAGTCTTCAAACCACTATGATTATTCTCAAAAGCAATCTTACTTAAGTTCTATCAATATTGTAAACAAAAAGAAACAGTCTGTGAGCCCTTTAAATGAAAGGAATTCTCACTTTGGGATTTAAATAAAATATCTGAGTATGAACTAATAGATAAAAATGCTTAGTTTATACCTATTGATAACTTGCAAAAGTAGTTATGTATTCTTATACTAACATTGCACACATTTTATAGACGTTGATGAGAAAATATAGCTCAAACAAATATATTTTTTATAATACCTACTGCCTAATTTTGCGCTTTTACAGACTAGACAAGTTGATTTTTATAACATGACACTACAATTACATGGTCGGAATGTCAGTAAATAAATTAATATTTAAAACCATGTCAGAGGCCTATTGGGCTGTGCTATAGGTGGTCTAAAAAACTCTGACACCAAGGTTCATTTTCATTGGGTTGATCAATTCAAAACCCACACAAAAAAGAAGAAGAATTAATATTCAATTGCGCTTTTAAAATCCTTCGGCAGCTGTTGGTGTCTGCCGCAAAGCTCCCAAGCTTTGAAATCATCGCATGAACGAAGATGTTCGACGTAGAACTCTACTCCCCTTACAAATGGTAGCATCATTTGCTCATGAATAATTTCAGACAAACGGTGCACAAATGCTATGTTCTTCGCAAGTGTGTCCTTGATTTTCGTGGCCAGAGGGCGTTCAGTGCATTGCACTATGTCCAGCTGAAAAAATAATAATTTGAGTATAAAAGACATCATAGAAATTATGTACCAAATAAAATCAATTTTTAAAGAAGTTGATCATTGATCAATCACACAAAATCAAAATATTTATTTCCAACTTATATTCAAAAGAATATGTTTTTTTAATAATACTTTCAATAGAAATAAACCATCTATCATCAAATACTAGATATTTTTATCATACCTTTTCCTCTGTGACATTGGACTGCAGACCAAGATAAGCATTTAGGCATTCTGATAAGGACTTCACAGTATTAGGGAAAGCGCCTGTTTTATTTTTTGTGATTATTATATCACCAACCTGAAAAAATACACAAGTATTTTTAACTATTGAACCTTATAAATCTTGGAAATAACTAAGCTGACCGTACACCCTGTACAGTCTATTTTTTAATATATAATTTTTATGAAAGAATAATAAAATATAGAAATCTCATTAATATTTTACCTGAGTATCAAAAACTGAGTTGAGCTTCACACCGTGCTTATGATACAGGCAGTCTGAAATCTTTCGGCTGTCATGAACAATCTTTTTAGGTTCGTTACTTTCCAATAGACTCTTCAATCCAGCATCAAAAGCATGGTACTGCATCACTTGAGTATCGAAAATGTAGATCTGATGGGGTGTTGAAAGGACCAAGAATGGTATTTTACACTTTCTGCCCATAGTTGAACCATCAGTGCTGAGAGCTACATAAGTGTATGTATTCAAGTCTTCAATAGCTAAATGAAAACTATTATCAACCTGGTTGATGAGAATGTACTTCTTGGAAACCTTTATGATTTCCTCACATTCTTTCTCAGATATTTTCAACTGCGTAACTTTGCCTGCATCTTGAAGTTTTACAATGTTACTGACTTCGGACTCATAATAATGGCAAACGCCTTCGTTTTTCTCATCTTGTGACGCTTCTTTGACATTGTACAGAGAAATCTTAGACATATCTTCAGTTATATTGAAGAAATGACCTTCAATCACTTCTGCGTCTTTTGTATGGATTTGTAGTAACTCCCCTTTTATGTACTTGGCCATTGTGACTTTGTGTTGTAGTAGTATTGTACGAAAATTTAAATTAGTCTTTCTTAGTGGTAGGTTTCGGAGGAACCCTCTCAGCTTCGTAATACGCCTGGTAAATATACAGTCCCAGTGCAATATGTAGAACTAATACAGCAACTACTGCAGAGTAAACACTGCTTGTCATAGGCTCTAACTTGAGCAGCCCATCAAATATGACGCTTTTAACGAAGAAGAAACATAGCACAGGGATGCTAATAATACACAAACAATACTTCACTACCGTCGTAAACACCTGAAAATCTGGTAATTCCTGCAACAAAGAATTAGGTTAGTTTATCGAATTTAGCGAAAGCGCAGGGAAAAAGTTATATTAATATTATAAAGTACTCACATTTGCTCTCCCTTCAATCATTATAAGACGGAAAATAAATGAAAATAAACAAAAATGGAAAATGAAAAGATCTGCTTCTCCGAGAACTTCATAAATCGATCAATGCAGTGTTGCCAGATTGCGGATCCAAAATTATCAGATACTTATACGTAACAAAAACACCAATGAAATATAAAAACAGATACACCATAAAAAACTATACATCATAGATAGCCTTATATTGCTACTGCAGGAATTTTTTCCAAGCAACTTTTTTTATGAGGTAAGATAATTTTCATTCATTATTAACACAAATTTATTTTTATCATACGGTAAGGGTAAGGTACTACAATATTGTAAATAAACCAAATACCTATCAAAAAGCTGGTAACACAAGATCAATGACATCTCTTTTTTTTAAATACAGGAATGGATACTAGTTTTTTAGCTAGTCAAAAGCGTTTCGTTACGTTCATTCAACGTTCATTGCATTACAAAAAGGTTATACTGAAAACCCATGAATGAGATTTTTCTGCAGTTTTCCAAATTTCCCAAGTCTTTTGAGGGCTTTATGTCCTCCTGTACGAGAGTCGTAATTAATAAGAAAAGAATCTACCAATATGTTAATAACATTACAATAAATCGCATAAATTGCAGTAATCAGCAACATTTTAGTTGAAGATCATTAGAGTAATTTTTGGTAGGCTACTATGCCCAACAAACTTCAATAATAATAGTTCTAGATACCTACCTACCGCTGCCCATTACATTTTATTTCTGTACCTATGTATCCGTATCGTAGCTGAAGATGCATCTACTTCCTGATGTAAAAGTTCTAAGCGCAATTTGCTTATATTTTCCTAAAATTGTGGAACCTTACTTTGGCCTATTCTTATATTAATAAAACTACGATAAAACTCACCCACAGCATGTTGTTTTTCTATTACCTCGTCAAAAAACACTTTTCAAGAATTTTACACCAAAATACTTTTTGTTTTGACTTTTATTCCCGCGGACCGCGTTTTTTTTTTTCAAAGAACGCAAGCAAAGAAAGACCCATCCCATTTTGCATTCTTGAGTTGAGACAAAAACAAATTCTACGCTAGATGGCGTTACTAGGATTATTCAGGGATTTCAGTTTCGTTCGGGAAGTAAAAAAAAGACGTGTAGGCACGTCTTTTGTATCTGAAATCCGCGAGAATATTATTTCAAAAAGCTTTTACATACCTAATTATTTATAATCCAACAATATAATTAATTAATTAGGTAGGTATCCATTTAAAATTCACCCGGAACCTGGAAGATATGAAATAGGTAGTATATTGAAAGGTAGGTACTGTAAATAAGTAGGTAGGTAGGTACTTATACTTACTTAACTTAGGCTTAGGATGGCTATATAATAATTGTTATTCAACTATACCTACACCTATTGCCTAGTTATTTTAGACAGAATGCATGCAAAATCCATAATAACTTGTCAATCGCTTAGCCTCGTAGCAAAATGAGTTTATAATCGTCAAACAACCAACGCTGCTGGCTTAGAATTTAATGGGGAGAAAAACTGGGAACTAAATGGCGCCACCAGCGAGTGTTCCTTTTTCCTGTGATTGGTCAGTAATCTGTCAATGTCAATGTCAATATCAGTTGTGCGTCTTCTCATTGGTCTCTTTTGGAACACTCGCTGATGGCGCCATCTGCAATTAGCTTTGCGTTTTCCTCCTCATTAAATACTTACTTATTACACCTCGTGCCGTACAAATGAGGAGGAAAACTGCCTTTTTCTCCCGCTAGGTGTCGCATGGGCGACTGTACCTTGAGAACTGTCAAATTGTACCAACTTTTGTAAACAAATTGAATATTTTTAGAATATTATCAGTAAATGCCACAATGCAGTGCATTTAATTGCAAAAATAGGGGAATTCATTTGTTTTCCAAAGATTACAAATAAAGAAAACAGTGAGAGACAGTGGGAAAAAAAATTACGTATTAAAAACTTCAATGCAAGTGATGCAAGTTGAATGTGTTCAGCGCATTACAAAGAATGTGATTATATTGAAAAAAATATCGTTTATGTTAAAAAAACTGATAAAATCGCAATACACATGTGACATTGACACGAAATAAGGTACAGTCGCCCAGAGCGCCATCTGTATTTAGCTTTTAGTTTGGCTCCTCATTACACGTATCCATACCTACATTAGGCGATAATACATCAGTAATTCTGCGGTAATGGTAGTAAAATTGATGCTGTATGTGTGACATTACCACAGTTCCGGCTGCATATTAGCATAAAACATACATTAGAAAATTCATGCGATTGTAGGGCAAAGGTATATGCAAAAATAGTTGCGGAAATGAAGGCGAGTTTTTCAGTGTTGCACGGATTTATTATTATTGAGGATTGAATTATGAATCCATGTCACATTTTTCCATTATCTAAATTAGCCCCTATTTGAATCCTCGACCTTTAACTTTCGGAGCTAGCCTTTAAAATTGCAGGTAGAGGTACTTTAGTTAGGAATTTAGCAGTACCTACCTAGCCTTTGGTAACTCTACGAAATCATTGGTTACACTTTTACAATTTTTCTGGAGGGTAGGTAGGTACTATAAACAACTTACCATGTTTAGATACGATTTTATAAGTATTTTATAATATTTTATAACATTTTTTTTATTTTTTTTATTAGCCTAAACTGTCCCACTGCTCTGGGCAAAGGCCTCCCCTTTTTCTTTCCACCTGTCACAATCCTGAGCCATGTTAACCCAGTCTTTTTCGAACGTAGTAAAAAAGATGATGCCTCTCTACCTCACTGTCCAAGGCCCTAGATCACGCGGCAGACCGAAGAAGTAACTGGCTAGACATCGTGCATGGAAGAGAACGATCTTACATTATGCAGTAGGCAGAAGAAAAGAGAAGAACATAGCGTTGTTGGTAGTTAATGCGTGCGAGAGCTCAAAGTACTTATGATGGAACTTCTCTACATATCGACTAATCTGACTGACTTAAGGCTCGTATTTATAAAGCGATCTCAAGATTGAGAATAATAAGTATGGATTTGACAGGTCGTTTTGTATTGAAATGACATTTCAGATACGAACTCAAACTTGCTGTCACTCTTGAGAGATGATTATAAATACGGGCCTTAAGACTGATCGTTAAAAATCCCTACAACGTCCTGTGACAAGCCTTTACTGATTATTACAAACAGTTTATCCTATGCAAATTTATAATCTCCGTAGGTTTCTGATTAATTCATTATATATCTCAGTGCGTATCCAGTAGCATTAGTATATCATAGCGTAGATCCGGTCATCACTCGTAATGATTGTCTAAGAGTAGGTAAAGGAGGATGTCCACCTGTCAGGGTGAGATGTTAATGATTAGTTAGGTACTCTTACTCTCCAATTTCTCGGTAGTTCAAACTCTCCCAGTAGGCTTTTAATCATGTAAGCCATCAGCCCTTTTCGTCAAATCTCCGTCCGCATCATCTCCCCTTCTATTTTAGGACGTCTTTTCTAATGCACAACGTTTACCAATTCGTAGTTACTCTATGACAAACTTGACCCATTTCAGGTAGCATTTTAGCCTGCTCATTCTCTGAACGATGTCGATAACTCTGGGGTAGGCCTATGTCCAGCTGTGGACTGATGCAGTTTGATGATGATGATGTTGATAACTCGAGTTTTTAAATTTTCTTTTAGACATCAAAGGAGACATTCTTGAGTGGACCTGAAATTCGTAGTCGATAGCTTTAGTTTTATAAATTCTAGTTTAGATACTACAAGAGACATCCTTGAAATGCGTATAATAATCAGGATATTTTAGCTACCCGCTAGAAGCTCAACGTCAAAAACATCGTCTAGTAGGCAATACAGAAATCATTTACACTCATCAATCTGGTGGACACGTTGCATTACAATCCATTACAAGATCAATGACGGAAGTCATCAATTGCACTAGGAATTAAAACCGAATGAGATTGATGCCCAGCGATGAGTGGCAAGGTATTATCTGCCTACGCTTGCCACGCGTTTCCATTTCCTAGTAAAAACCTAAGTAAATAGCTAGCTATCCATTAGAATGCTATTTCTTAATGCAAGGTTTCATAGCATCAATATGCTGTTCAAAGAGTTCTCTTTTTAATTTTCGGTTAGAATGACTTCCATGCTGGGCTGGGAAACATAGAATGTGCCAGCTGCTTCGCCTCCCGAGCATGCTGTAAAAATCAGCGAGGGTTTCAGTCTAGGTATTGTACAGTGGCTGACAACCTGTCACTACAGCAATTACCTATCTCAAATAACCCTCAAAACTTGTCAGACGTGGCGGAATGACCTTTGTTTAAATCGTTGACGCTCTGCCTACCCAATTAGAGATAAAGTTGTCATTTTGACTCTACATTATATTACTGTTGTTCTACCATCTTCAATGGCATAATTCCTCGTGGTAAAAAAGTAAGTTCTTTTTAATATGAGTCCATTATGAGTCAAAATAAATAATAAAACTGCATATAATTTAGTTTGTTTGGTTTATTTTGTGCTTTTAAATAAACAACTAATTGCATCTAGGTACAACATACAATCATACACTTAAGTTGAAAACCTACAGATTTATAATTATCCAGATAACGATTAAGAAATTAAATAATGCAAGCTATTTAAATAATAGGCATTTAGCTAACGTTATATCTTACATAAATAATTACCTAAATTATGCTCTTCATATCACAGTATTATCTAAAGTTCTAATTAACTCACTTATGTACAAGTACAAGATTTAGCTAAATCAATCTAATAATTTACAAAATAATTTAAATTTCTTACATTACAGCTATTGGAATGGACACCATGAATTGAACATAGTCGTGGGTAACTCGTGAGCGACTGAATTAAATGAACTAACTCCTCTCATAAATCGAATCGGCTCCTTAGTTCACCACTTCTTTCATTAGTTCATCGGCTCATTTAGTTCTTCGAGACTCTCGGCTCTCGGCTCACAGAGCCGACCACCGCAGCTCGCAGCTCAGTGCAACAACGAAAGAAACAGCAATATATGGTAATAGTAGGGGTGAGTGAGAGCGCTAGCTTTTCGGAGTTTGATTGACAAAGATTCATTCATTTATTATCGAAGCAAATTGAACGATCTGTTAATGAAAATTAAGTTCAATTCTTAATGAATGAATGGGTAGTCCAGAACTTCTGACGAATGTTAAGATTTTGGCGGGAATAATTGATAAATTAGATATTGTTTTGTGGTCCATGGTCACGATAGTTTCACCAATTTCGAGTGTTTTTGTTCTATTTGTTTCTGTCTTTACCTCTAACTCAAAGCACCGAGCTGTGAACTAAGTAGTCGAAATATAGAACTAAGATTACCACTGAACTAAATGAACTAAAACGCTAACGAACGAGCCGCAAGCTTACAAGCTTTACGGTCATACTTGAGTACTGAACTAAATGGGACTACTGAACTAAATGACTGATTTAGTTCAGTAGTCCCAAAGATTCGAATCGATCTCGCTCCCTTAGGTGAACGACAATTCCCACTTCTAATGAACACTAAGACAATTTTTAATATAATAATTATTATGGCGACAAGGCTGTATGCGTAAATAAATAAGTATCTTTTGCCATTACTTCGACTTTTTTTTTTACTTCGACTAGAGAGAATGAGCGCGTAAATTAATTTCCCGCCTTTATTTCCGCGCCGGCTGATTCTGTGAAGCAGTCGTTCGAATTCGAAACGCCGCTTTGAACGGAACAGTAACTGGCTGGAGAACTTCTGTTGCTTAGGGTTTTTTCTTGAGTTTGATAGTCGACCATACTGCCGCTCGGTTGTCGAAGAAAATTTTGAAACCCAATCGGAGATGAGTGGACGATTTTATCCGGTTTTTTTAATAGCTCCTCAATGGAGTATGGATTTTTCTTCTTTTCCTTTTCGTTCGGCGTCTTTCTGTCGCTTTCTTCCGTGTCTGGTCTGTCTGTGCTGTCATCGCTGGCTTCAACGGAAATATGTTCGGAGTTTTCTGATTTTACTTCGTCGGTGCTGATTCTGTTCAGCAGGTCGTTATGCAGAAGGTAAGGTGGAAAGTTTTTCGCGTCGTATGGCATCATGATCCTTTGCCAGGGTGAAATAGGGTATGGTTTGAGGAGACCCTGGGCCTGCATTTGGTTGGTGAGCAGCCAGGAGGTGGCTAGTCTTCTGTCGTATAAATGGCTGGGTTCAGTGGGTGGCGGAACTCTGATGGCGGAATGGGCGAAGTACGGATTTGTTTGCTGTGGGACTGGTGTTGGTGGTAAAGTTGTTTTCATTGACATGTAGTCCATCACGTTTGGAGGTAGCTCTTGTTGAGGATACGGCTCTGTAACAAAAACATAAAATTGTTAAAAAATTAAATAAATCTATTTTGTAAATTACTTAGCAGTAGCCCCAGAATTCTGACTTTCCGATTGCGATTTTTATTCCGCTAATTTATAGAATCGATTTCCGCACCCAATCAAAGTTAATAGCATCCGACAGAGTAATTCCGAAGTTCGTTTCCTTTTCGTGTAAACTCGAGTAACAACCGACTATTACACTTCGAGAACCCGGAGACAAAATTCAGGTGACAACGTTGTTAATAAATCAAGGAGTTTGAGCTGAATCGCGGCTAAAGTAGTAAAGTTGTGAAAAATATGGCCGCTTCGAGTATTCAAATCGCAAAACAAATAATGTTTAAAACAATAACTCTTGTTCTATGGCGGGTAAAACGTTCGTAAATATGCACCAATTATGCTGGTACCGGTTCGTAAATATAGTTGACAACGCGTGCTTGTGTTGTATGCGTTTAGCTATACTTACCTGTTTCAAATTGTCAATAGTAAAAACTTTATGTTTTTTCACTAATATTGTCAATCAAAGCGATAACGATAGGGCAAACTCTACATTTTTTTTTTTTAAAAACGTTTTTTATTTAAAAATGCATAGCTTCTGGTAAGCAATTTAAAATAAATAAAATTTTATACATGAACTCAAAATAGGTACGTAACTTCTAATGACTCAGATTAATTAAACTTAAGGTTTAACTACCATTTTGAAATAAGTATGATAAAATCATATCGTAGAACTATGCGTACTATATTTAATAAGAAAGTGAGATAAAGTAAATACCTACATAGGCAGCTGATAATAAATCGTACCTATACTAAGTACAGCATTACATATGGCTGATCGCATCGCAATAATAATTTCATATTAATACTATACTAAATCGCGCCTTAATAACTGACGAAAAAACTTGTCACTAGCCATTAAAGCTCGATTACTATAATTAAATAAAAAATAACATTATAATAAATATGTGTGTGACTTCCTTACACCTGCACTTACTAAGAATGTCCGTCCGTCCGTCCGTCCGTTCTAGGCGCGTGTTTTGACGTCTTTTGCTTTGTTTTGAATGCCGTTGATTTACGTCCTTTGTTCTACTTTGTAATGTCGGTGTCGGCGATTAAGTTTTATTCGTTTTGGGACGTTTTTTATTCAATTTGATGTCTTGACCTACTAATTTTACGTTGACTCTATCAGTTTTATGTGTATATTATTACGGAACGAAATTATATTATTAAGCAAATTATTTAAAAAAATCTGTCTCCAATATAAATTGAACGGTTTTGAACATTATAATAATTTATCCCTACGCAGAAATAACTTAGTTGCACGTCAAAATGCGCAACGCTTAGTAATAGTGTTAGCTGCTTTTACGGCGTAAATACCCTTTCTGTCGAAGGAACTATAGGGAAATAGAATCTTACCATGCCCTCTGGGAGGCTCGTCGTCACTCCAAGCCAGTCCACTGTTCCTCAAGATGCGGTTGACAGAAGAGACTGAAGGTATCGAGTGAGGTTCGCACACTCTAGCACTGAGAAGTCGCTCTCTGATCTCCCATGCGAACATCCCAGGGTTTTCTTGCTTCAGGCGGAGGATTTTCTTCACGACTGTCGGGGTTGCCACTTGCTGTAAAGATAGAGAAGGTAGTTCAATAATTGTTTTATCATCATAAGTTTTCGGGTGAAGTCAAAAATTATTCGATCGATAGCAATCTTTCTGCTAAATAAAATCTTGGAAAATATAGAGTCCCGCGAATATACTCTTTACAGTCTTTAATTTTTCAACATCATAATAATTATTTTGAATACTTGTTCAAGATTAAGAAAAAGAAATCGTTGATCATTTATTCACTGCTCTACATTTGATACATAAACGTTTTCCATCAATCTTCTTTCGATCTTTGCTGATCGATTTAATAATTCCGAATTCACCTGTCAGGGTGAGATGTTAATGATTAGTTTAGGTACTCTTACTCTGCCAATTTCTCGTAGTTCAAACTCTCCCAGTAGGCTTTTAAGTCAGGTAAGCGCGATCAGGAGATAGTTAATTAAATTCAAGGGAGGGCGCATCAATAGCAGGGGAAGATTGAAAGGGGATGGAAATAAGTCTATTGGTCGCCGCTTCCCTTCGAGTCTTCTTTGTATAGGTTAAATGGTTGCTCTATTCTATAATAGTGAGGGGAAGAGTGCTTTTACATTGTAGTGAGGAAGGCATTTATGTTGTGTATGTAGAAACAAAAAAACCTTGAGAATTTTTGATACAATTAATCTACCAAAAATAATGAACAGAAAATCTTTGTATGCCAATTTGGTTTGGATAAATTCAAAAACAAGCTAAAGTTTAAAAAAATATGTCTGCGTAGGGATAAATTATTATAATGTTCAAAACCGTTCAATTTATATTGGAGACAGATTTTTTTAAATAATTTGCTTAATAATATAATTTCGTTCCGTAATAATATACACATAAAACTGATAGAGTCAACGTAAAATTAGTAGGTCAAGACATCAAATTGAATAAAAAACGTCCCAAAACGAATAAAACTTAATCGCCGACACCGACATTACAAAGTAGAACAAAGGACGTAAATCAACGGCATTCAAAACAAAGCAAAAGACGTCAAAACACGCGCCTAGAACGGACGGACGGACGGACGGACATTCTTAGTAAGTGCAGGTGTAAGGAAGTCACACACATATTTATTATAATGTTATTTTTTATTTAATTATAGTAATCGAGCTTTAATGGCTAGTGACAAGTTTTTTCGTCAGTTATTAAGGCGCGATTTAGTATAGTATTAATATGAAATTATTATTGCGATGCGATCAGCCATATGTAATGCTGTACTTAGTATAGGTACGATTTATTATCAGCTGCCTATGTAGGTATTTACTTTATCTCACTTTCTTATTAAATATAGTACGCATAGTTCTACGATATGATTTTATCATACTTATTTCAAAATGGTAGTTAAACCTTAAGTTTAATTAATCTGAGTCATTAGAAGTTACGTACCTATTTTGAGTTCATGTATAAAATTTTATTTATTTTAAATTGCTTACCAGAAGCTATGCATTTTTAAATAAAAAACGTTTTTAAAAAAAAAAAAATGTAGAGTTTGCCCTATCGTTATCGCTTTGATTGACAATATTAGTGAAAAAACATAAAGTTTTTACTATTGACAATTTGAAACAGGTAAGTATAGCTAAACGCATACAACACAAGCACGCGTTGTCAACTATATTTACGAACCGGTACCAGCATAATTGGTGCATATTTACGAACGTTTTACCCGCCATAGAACAAGAGTTATTGTTTTAAACATTATTTGTTTTGCGATTTGAATACTCGAAGCGGCCATATTTTTCACAACTTTACTACTTTAGCCGCGATTCAGCTCAAACTCCTTGATTTATTAACAACGTTGTCACCTGAATTTTGTCTCCGGGTTCTCGAAGTGTAATAGTCGGTTGTTACTCGAGTTTACACGAAAAGGAAACGAACTTCGGAATTACTCTGTCGGATGCTATTAACTTTGATTGGGTGCGGAAATCGATTCTATAAATTAGCGGAATAAAAATCGCAATCGGAAAGTCAGAATTCTGGGGCTACTGCTAAGTAATTTACAAAATAGATTTATTTAATTTTTTAACAATTTTATGTTTTTGTTACAGAGCCGTATCCTCAACAAGAGCTACCTCCAAACGTGATGGACTACATGTCAATGAAAACAACTTTACCACCAACACCAGTCCCACAGCAAACAAATCCGTACTTCGCCCATTCCGCCATCAGAGTTCCGCCACCCACTGAACCCAGCCATTTATACGACAGAAGACTAGCCACCTCCTGGCTGCTCACCAACCAAATGCAGGCCCAGGGTCTCCTCAAACCATACCCTATTTCACCCTGGCAAAGGATCATGATGCCATACGACGCGAAAAACTTTCCACCTTACCTTCTGCATAACGACCTGCTGAACAGAATCAGCACCGACGAAGTAAAATCAGAAAACTCCGAACATATTTCCGTTGAAGCCAGCGATGACAGCACAGACAGACCAGACACGGAAGAAAGCGACAGAAAGACGCCGAACGAAAAGGAAAAGAAGAAAAATCCATACTCCATTGAGGAGCTATTAAAAAAACCGGATAAAATCGTCCACTCATCTCCGATTGGGTTCAAAATTTTCTTCGACAACCGAGCGGCAGTATGGTCGACTATCAAACTCAAGAAAAAACCCTAAGCAACAGAAGTTCTCCAGCCAGTTACTGTTCCGTTCAAAGCGGCGTTTCGAATTCGAACGACTGCTTCACAGAATCAGCCGGCGCGGAAATAAAGGCGGGAAATTAATTTACGCGCTCATTCTCTCTAGTCGAAGTAAAAAAAAAAGTCGAAGTAATGGCAAAAGATACTTATTTATTTACGCATACAGCCTTGTCGCCATAATAATTATTATATTAAAAATTGTCTTAGTGTTCATTAGAAGTGGGAATTGTCGTTCACCTAAGGGAGCGAGATCGATTCGAATCTTTGGGACTACTGAACTAAATCAGTCATTTAGTTCAGTAGTCCCATTTAGTTCAGTACTCAAGTATGACCGTAAAGCTTGTAAGCTTGCGGCTCGTTCGTTAGCGTTTTAGTTCATTTAGTTCAGTGTTGCACGGATTTATTATTATTGAGGATTGAATTATGAATCCATGTCACATTTTTCCATTATCTAAATTAGCCCCTATTTGAATCCTCGACCTTTAACTTCGGAGCTAGCCTTTAAAATTGCAGGTAGAGGTACTTTAGTTAGGAATTTAGCAGTACCTACCTAGCCTTTGGTAACTCTACGAAATCATTGGTTACACTTTTACAATTTTTCTGGAGGGTAGGTAGGTACTATAAACAACTTACCATGTTTAGATACGATTTTATAAGTATTTTATAATATTTTATAACATTTTTTTTATTTTTTTATTAGCCTAAACTGTCCCACTGCTCTGGGCAAAGGCCTCCCCTTTTTCTTTCCACCTGTCACAATCCTGAGCCATGTTAACCCAGTCTTTTTCGAACGTAGTAAAAAAGATGATGCCTCTCTACCTCACTGTCCAAGGCCCTAGATCACGCGGCAGACCGAAGAAGTAACTGGCTAGACATCGTGCATGGAAGAGAACGATCTTACATTATGCAGTAGGCAGAAGAAAAGAGAAGAACATAGCGTTGTTGGTAGTTAATGCGTGCGAGAGCTCAAAGTACTTATGATGGAACTTCTCTACATATCGACTAATCTGACTGACTTAAGGCTCGTATTTATAAAGCGATCTCAAGATTGAGAATAATAAGTATGGATTTGACAGGTCGTTTTGTATTGAAATGACATTTCAGATACGAACTCAAACTTGCTGTCACTCTTGAGAGATGATTATAAATACGGGCCTTAAGACTGATCGTTAAAAATCCCTACAACGTCCTGTGACAAGCCTTTACTGATTATTACAAACAGTTTATCCTATGCAAATTTATAATCTCCGTAGGTTTCTGATTAATTCATTATATATCTCAGTGCGTATCCAGTAGCATTAGTATATCATAGCGTAGATCCGGTCATCACTCGTAATGATTGTCTAAGAGTAGGTAAAGGAGGATGTCCACCTGTCAGGGTGAGATGTTAATGATTAGTTAGGTACTCTTACTCTCCAATTTCTCGGTAGTTCAAACTCTCCCAGTAGGCTTTTAATCATGTAAGCCATCAGCCCTTTTCGTCAAATCTCCGTCCGCATCATCTCCCCTTCTATTTTAGGACGTCTTTTCTAATGCACAACGTTTACCAATTCGTAGTTACTCTATGACAAACTTGACCCATTTCAGGTAGCATTTTAGCCTGCTCATTCTCTGAACGATGTCGATAACTCTGGGGTAGGCCTATGTCCAGCTGTGGACTGATGCAGTTTGATGATGATGATGTTGATAACTCGAGTTTTTAAATTTTCTTTTAGACATCAAAGGAGACATTCTTGAGTGGACCTGAAATTCGTAGTCGATAGCTTTAGTTTTATAAATTCTAGTTTAGATACTACAAGAGACATCCTTGAAATGCGTATAATAATCAGGATATTTTAGCTACCCGCTAGAAGCTCAACGTCAAAAACATCGTCTAGTAGGCAATACAGAAATCATTTACACTCATCAATCTGGTGGACACGTTGCATTACAATCCATTACAAGATCAATGACGGAAGTCATCAATTGCACTAGGAATTAAAACCGAATGAGATTGATGCCCAGCGATGAGTGGCAAGGTATTATCTGCCTACGCTTGCCACGCGTTTCCATTTCCTAGTAAAAACCTAAGTAAATAGCTAGCTATCCATTAGAATGCTATTTCTTAATGCAAGGTTTCATAGCATCAATATGCTGTTCAAAGAGTTCTCTTTTTAATTTTCGGTTAGAATGACTTCCATGCTGGGCTGGGAAACATAGAATGTGCCAGCTGCTTCGCCTCCCGAGCATGCTGTAAAAATCAGCGAGGGTTTCAGTCTAGGTATTGTACAGTGGCTGACAACCTGTCACTACAGCAATTACCTATCTCAAATAACCCTCAAAACTTGTCAGACGTGGCGGAATGACCTTTGTTTAAATCGTTGACGCTCTGCCTACCCAATTAGAGATAAAGTTGTCATTTTGACTCTACATTATATTACTGTTGTTCTACCATCTTCAATGGCATAATTCCTCGTGGTAAAAAAGTAAGTTCTTTTTAATATGAGTCCATTATGAGTCAAAATAAATAATAAAACTGCATATAATTTAGTTTGTTTGGTTTATTTTGTGCTTTTAAATAAACAACTAATTGCATCTAGGTACAACATACAATCATACACTTAAGTTGAAAACCTACAGATTTATAATTATCCAGATAACGATTAAGAAATTAAATAATGCAAGCTATTTAAATAATAGGCATTTAGCTAACGTTATATCTTACATAAATAATTACCTAAATTATGCTCTTCATATCACAGTATTATCTAAAGTTCTAATTAACTCACTTATGTACAAGTACAAGATTTAGCTAAATCAATCTAATAATTTACAAAATAATTTAAATTTCTTACATTACAGCTATTGGAATGGACACCATGAATTGAACATAGTCGTGGGTAACTCGTGAGCGACTGAATTAAATGAACT
>JARACY010002306.1:0-44364 GCA_029255725.1 Scrobipalpa atriplicella | reverse complement strand
ACCAAGACTTTCCAAGACGACAAAAATAGTAAACCATGCCCTACCATCATCGACATAAAGTCTGCGGACGAGCTAAAACCCTGCCAATACAACAACTGCAGGTATATTCACAATGCCCTTGATTATTTAAAATCGAAGCCAAAAGACATTGATGTATCATGCCACCTTTTCAACTTATATGGCAAATGCCCTAGAGGGATTACTTGCCGTTTTGGGTCCAGTCATCTTACACCAGAGGGATACAACATAGTCAATGAAGAAAAATTCAAGGAATGGAAAGGAGATACAAAAAATACACTTCAACAATCACTTCAAATACAACTGCAGAAGAGAAAGTATGATTTTAGTCTTGCTGAGAAATTAGTAAAAGCTACAGACTGTAGAAATAGAAAAGATAAAACAGATAAAGATGATAGTGAACCTCTAAATGATGTTTCAACTGAGTCAAAAAAGGAAGATAATGAAAGTTACAAAAAAGACACGAAAGTTACAGATGCAGGAGCCATTACAGATGAAGACCTGATCAAACTTTTATCCAGAGAAAAGAAAAGTATTGACTGGAAAGATAAACTGTATCTCAGCCCTCTGACTACTGTGGGCAATTTGCCTTTCAGAAGGATTTGCAAAGAGTTTGGTGTGGATATTTCTTGTGGGGAAATGGCTTTATGTGAGTCACTGCTTAAAGGACATAAGCAAGAATGGGCTCTAGTTAAAAGACATGAAAGTGAAGATTTATTTGGAGCTCAAATATGTGGCAACAATGTTTATGCTATCACTAAAGTTGCACAGCTTTTGCAAGAAAATACTGAACTAGATTTTATTGATTTAAACTTAGGGTGTCCTATAGACTTGGTTTACAAACAAGGAGGAGGTTGTGGAATGATGCACAGACAGTCTACTTTAGAATCATCTGTAAGGTGTGCCTCTAGACTATTGAGCATCCCATTTACTGTAAAGATGAGAACTGGAGTTTACCAGAATAAAAAGATTGCTCATGATGTTTTACCAAAAGTAGCTGAATGGGGTGCATCGTTAATAACTTTACATGGAAGATCAAGAGAAGCAAGATACACAAGATCAGCAGATTGGGAGTACATTGAAACTTGTGCAAAGGCAGCATCATGTCCTGTTTATGGGAATGGTGATATCTTGTGTTATGATGATTATGTACAAAGAAGGAAATAGCACCTTCAGTTCAAGGGGTTATGATTGGACGAGGAGCTCTTATCAAGCCTTGGATTTTCACTGAAATAAAGGAACAGAGGCTGTGGGATATAAGGAGTAGTGAAAGATTTGATATTTTGAAAAAATATAGAGATTATGGATTGGAGCATTGGGGATCAGATACCCAAGGGATAGAAAACACAAGGAGATTTATGCTTGAATGGTTATCCTTCTTGTACCGGTATGTTCCAGTTGGTTTACTAGAAAGACCACCTCAAAAAATTAATGAGAGACCACCAGCATACTGCGGCAGAGATGATTTAGAAACTCTAATGGCTTCAGGAAACTGTGCTGACTGGGTCAAAATAAGTGAAATGCTACTAGGACCAGTTCCAGATGGATTCATATTTTTGCCAAAACATAAAGCAAATTCTTATCAATAGTTAAATAGGACTGACCTAGAAGTTTGGTTATACCCAGTGTAATATTTTCATAAAAGCTATCTTCGGAAACTAAATCAACACAAAAACTCATGGTTTTTAGAAATATAACACTATAAATTTTAAGGGATAAAATATTTACAACACATTTGTATATTCTTTGACACACGTTACATTGATGTAACCATGGTATCATGCATGGTATGATGTAACAATGTTATATTTGTTGCTATGGTTACTTATTTATTTGTAAATAAAGATTTTTGTAATCTTGAAAGTCTTGTGAATTTATTTATTATCCTGATGTCGCAAGAGTACAGCCAAAGTACAGCAAACGAGGCTCTATTAAGAACCCAAAAAGACGATCCGAACCCCAAAGGAGTTTTTGTCAGACGTGGCATAAACTCCTTCATAGAACTCCTTTTAGTATGCGAGGTCCCGGACGCTTTGTCTGTCCGGTCCCGTAAGGCGTGCGATCGCATTACTAGTAGTATTTTCTCTTTGCTACTCCCCAATCTATCTATAGTTTCTCTGGAAGAGAATGCTCGCCATAAGACCACCTTTGCAGATGCAGGTATAGGTATTGCTTTGCTATTAAAATGCGAATCTGCTAAAGTGCGAATAAATGATCTATTCTTCGAGGGCACGACTTAACTAAAAGTAATTGCTTTCTTCCTGGTATCTCTCTCTCATTCTTAGAAATAACAGGTAGACTTTTTTGGATGTCGTGTTCCTTGCACCTACGAATTGCTACCACAATGTACCACCACTAATTCTCGGTAGTACAAGTGGGATATACAATGTTCGACTAGTACCAGCGGTGGTATAACTCGGTGGTACAGCTGATTATGATCCAAGCAAATATTGGACGACACACATGCACGAATGTAGGTATTATCTTTTTATTCAAATATCTCGCAAATATTAGAAAATGACAGGACCAAGCTAATATAAGTTGTGTACAACAAAATCGGCACCACATATTGTGTACGAGTACGGACGTGACTTTTATGTATTCAAAACACATGATATTTTTATATAAAGATCTGTATTTCTCTTACAAATGTTATTACAGCACAAGGATGGTTATGAATCTGACTACATTATAAAATAGAAGCAACTTAAAACCTATAAGATAAAAAAAATGCCATGAAGGTACTTATTGGTGAAAACTAATCGAGATATCCACACAAGAAAGCTTATAAATACTATTAAATTGAATAGTTGCAAAATAGGAGTTCTAAAACTAACTAGTACAAGTCTGCATATAATTAATACCTACTATATTTAATTTTGTAGTAATATTGAGTAAATAGGAAAAGTTAACACAACACATGTAATGTGAATCCTAGTTACACTCACAATCCTGATTTTGCTCTCACAATAACATACTCTGTACTTTTAATGTACCTCAATATTATAAATATTCTGCTTCATAAGCAGAAAAACCTATTTTATTTAATGATATTTACAATGAAATTTTCTACCAATGTAGCCCAAAAATTGCGATATAATTATGAGAAATTTTGAAGCAGTATTGAAACTCTTAGTAAATACATTATAATATCATGGAATGGAACTCAATGCGGACATCTATGTTCTAACATTACAGGCCTAAGTCATTCACAATCCAGTTCCAGATCACTGCACATGACTTCTTAACGCCTCCTGCGTCGACGCGAGTCCCCGTTGTGCCCGTTTTCTGTAATAAATAACAAACACATTATCAAACTTCTGCATTATCAAGTTACAGATTTATTATACGTTTTGTGTGTTTAAAATAACAGTTATATTTATAATAACAGTATTAAGGTGTCATACACACACAGTAAGTGAAGAATAAACAATTTTAAATTGATTTTGGCTTTCGTTATGTATGTATAACATCTTATGTGATTAATTAGTTACACTGGGTGAGTGATCATTGGTTTGCAAGAGCAACAAACCTCGAGTTCACCGTCGTTGGCGATTCCTCTGGCGGTCGTTTTGGTACCCCATGGAGCCGTTTGCCAGCGCACCGTGATCCTGTATCATACCGGGTCCAAATGGCCTTCCGGGACCCGCGTCTTGGAGGCCGTTACCTTGCTGCATGCCATTATATCCGTGAAACCCTCCATGGAATCCTTGTTCTTGCTCATTCTTTTTATTCTTTGGCCCATACGAACCGAACGCCGTAAAATTAGGCCCTTGCACGAATTCGGGCTGAGCGGGCGGGAGCATGCGCGGCATTTGGCCCCCATGGGGTACATCGAGACCGCCAGAGGCGTCGAAGCCGAAGCCGTGGGCCGGCGCGGCAGCCAGCCCGCCGCCGGCGCCGGGCCCGCGCGAGCCGAGCCCGCCGGCACCGTCGTCGGCCGAGTCGTCGTGATTGCTGCGTCCTCTTCCGCCGCGGCGCCGCCGATCTCGGCCCTTCGAGCGAGAGCCGCTGTCGTGGGCGCGGCCTCCGCCGGAGCCCAGGCCGCCACCGGAGCCGAGCCCCGCGCTAGAGCCGAGCCCGCCGTCGTGCGCGGGGCCGCCGCCGAGGCCCCCAGAGCCGAGACCTCCGAAGCCTCCGGCGTGCGGCGCGGCGCCGCCGAGCCCGCCGGAGCGAGGTCCTCGCTTCCTGGAATCTGACTCGCCGTCTCCAGCCCCCCGAGCGTAATTTTGAGCTCCGTTTATTGAATGGTCAGAGGGAGGGGCAGGGGGAGGGGGCGGCGGCGGGGGCGGGGCCGACCAACCGCCGCCGCCGCCGAGCATCGCGCCTGGAGGGTACGCGGGGACCATCATGCCGTACTGGTCGGCGGGGAAGTAAGGAGGCATCACGAACGGCTGGCCGTTCATCGGAGGAGGGACGCACATATTCATCTGATGCGGATTCATGGTCATCAAGGACGGAATTTCGGGAGGCTGCTGTTGTTTCGGAAAGTTAGAGACGTTAGCGTCGTCGGGTCTGTTCGACCGCTGGTCGTCGAACCTTGAGGGCGGGGGGTTCGGGAGGAGCCTGGCGTCAGTCTTGTCCGCGGCGGGCGGGGGGAGCTGGGGCCCGATGGGGGTGGGCAACAGAGGGCGGGCCGCGGGCGTCGGGAGCAGCGTGTTCGGGCCGGGGTCCGCGCGCTTCTGCGGGCTGCACTTGCCTGAGCGGGAGCGGGAGCGCGAGCGCGAGCGGGAGCGGGAGCGCGACGACCTGGAGGACTTGCTGCGCGAGGAGCGCGTGGAGCTGCGGCGGCGGCGGCGCCGGGACCGGGAGCGCGAGCGCGAGCGGGTGCGGGAGCGGCGGCGGCGCGGTGAGCGCGACCGGGACCGGGATCGGCGCCGACGGAATCTACCGCCGCGACCGCGGTGACCTGCAAGTTACAAATTGAACATGTCATTACTATATCGAAACAAGACCTCAGCACCCACACTGAACACTGCTCAAATAGTTATTAAAATAAGTGGCTGCAAGTTACTCACGTCTTCCGCCGCCCCCTCCCCTCTCAGCGAGCTCCTGTAGTTTGGGGTTGACGACCTGCTTGGCCTCCTTGAGAACGGCCACGAGGTCGCCCGCCTTGGCGGCGTTGGAGGGCGTGAAGAACGTGTACGCGGTGCCGGTCTTGTTGGTGCGGCCCGTGCGCCCGATACGATGCACGTAATCTTCAGAGTTGCTCGGGTAATCGAAATTTATGACAAACTTTACGTCGTCCACATCTGAAATAGTTGAATCGTTTTATTTGAAGGTTTTTTATTAGAAAGGTAATTTAATGTATCATAAAATGTTGGATTTTTACCTAATCCTCGAGCTGCCACATCAGTTGCAACTAGAATGGGAGCTTTCCCAGTTCGAAAATCTGTAAGTTGAATTTTATGTTAGTGGTCTGTTTGTACGATTTTCTGACATGAATAACCTTATTACAACTTTAATAACTGATGTACGATTTTGTAAAATAATGTTGTAACAGTAATCCCCACAGATGCATGTATTGTCTATTCAGAAAATAGAAGCAGAAATTTAATTGCAGTCAAGAGGTTTAGAGAAGGTTGCACTGCACTTCACCATGTCAATCTGTATTAGATATGGTACTAATTAATAACAAAACATGGGAAATTTTTAAACTAAACAAGAATTGACATTGATGATTAGGTTTTGATTAGAGATATATTAATTAATAAAATAGCTTTATGTACCACTGATCAAACAATGTTGATGTTTTTATGATTTTGATGTTTTTTATACTTTCTTCACATTACAACTAATTTACCATCTCACATTATACCTCTTATTACCATAGTTGTTAGAAAACGAAAATAACAATGTAGATACGAAAATACATACCATTACTTAAAAATAATGAATCATTAAATAAAATAAACAATGAGTTGTACAATAATAATAATTAAACCATAAGAGGTGTAATGGGAGATGTTCTAAGCAAAGCATTGTAATCTTGCATGTGACTTACTAAATTAGAAGTACGATTCCGCCAGTAAAATCGTGATGGATAATGTACATAAATAAGACAATCGAGAGCACACCGCGGCCCCCGGCAGCGCGGGGCGTGAGCGGAGGCCGAGGGGCAGGCGCGGGGCGTGGGGCGCCGCCACGCCGCGCCGGCATACGGCCAGCAGTCGGCGAGTCGCGGGCCGCAAGGCGAGCAGCCTGCGCCGCCGCCGCCGCCCGGCGAGGGGGCGAACCTCGCCGCGCCCATTGCGAGAAGCGGCTCAGACGGCCGCGGGCATGTCAGACCGAAGAGCTTAGGGCTTAGCCCCGTCAACTAGTGGCGGCGCGGTACGGACGCGGCCGCAGGCGCGGGGCCGCCGCCTGGTGCTTAGCGGCGACGATCGCGCGCGTGCCGCCGCTTCCGCCGCGCGCCCGCAGCTCGCCACGGCCTGCACATGCAGACAGGGGTCAGATACTGCTACAGAGCTGCAAGCTACGCGACTGCGCACAGAGGATCACCCCTCACCCGACGCACTCGCGTCTCCAGTCCGATACCGCTTCTCGACTCGACTCCCACATTACTATGTTTGTTTTGGGTATTTTATATATGGCCAATTAGTTAATAGTTAATATTGTTTTAAAAATAATAAATTTACTATAAATGTGTAAAAATTTCAATCAGAAATAAAATTACATTAATATTCATTTAAAGTATTCTACTTATCTCTAAATCTTACCTTGTAATACCCAGTCTCGTTCATTTTGAGATTTGTCACCATGAATGCATACTGCAGGCCACCTGAAGATAAAATCAAGCATAAGCATGAATAATACTAAAATACTGATATAATATTGTAGAGTAGATGATCATAATTATACTAACCCATCTCTCTTCATCTTTCTAGTGATGTCATCAACCCGTCGCTTAGTCTCTATGAAAATTATTGTTTTGTTCTCTTTTTCTGCCATAATCTCTTTCAGTAGGGTACTCAATTTAGTTTCTTTTTCATACTCCATACAAACATCAATGATTTGTAAAATGTTATGGTTAGCTGCCAATTGCAAGGAACCTACATTTATTTGTAGATAATCCTTCAAGAATTCAGACGCTAGACTTTGTACTTCCCTTGGCCAAGTAGCTGACCACATAAGTGTCTGTCGGTCAGGTCTGATCTGTTCTATAATCTTTCTGATTTGAGGTTCAAAACCCATGTCTAACATTCTGTCAGCTTCGTCCAACACCAAGTATGTAGTTCTTTTGAGGTTAGTTCTACCACTTTCTAAGAAATCCAGTAATCTGCCAGGAGTTGCAATGACGATTTCAACACCAGCATCCAAATCACGAGCTTGAGGACCCTTGGGAGCACCACCAAACAAACAAGTGTTGTGGATTTTGGAAGTGTTTGCAAACTTGTCACAAACTTCTTGAATTTGTTGAGCCAATTCCCTAGTAGGAGCTAATACCAGTGCAATAGGCCCATCTCCTCTACTAGATTTTGGCTGATGATTATGTGAACAATAGCTGGTAGAATATAGGAAAGTGTTTTCCCAGAACCAGTAGATGCAATGCCAACCATATCATGACCACTGAGGGCTATTGGCCAACCTTGAGCTTGGATAGGAGTAGGTTTAGAGAATCCCATTTTGTCAATTTCATCCATTACATAGTCAGGAAAGCCTGCTTCGTCAAATGTCAATGTTGGTTTCGGAATATTGCGGCCTTTGAGTGTAATATCATTCTCACTCCTCCAAGCTTCTACTTCGGAGTCGGTTCTTTTCTCGACGTCAGGGTGAGGAATGTAAAAATCTTTTTTGAAAGGTTTGAGTCTATTGAGATCCCATTTTGGTTTGCGTAGGTTTGCGCCTGGATTGTTCTTACGGCCACCGCCACCGCCGCCGCCGCCATATCCTCCGCCTCCACCTGATCCCAGCCCGTACCGGGGACTTCGGCTACGGCTTCTACTCCTACTTCGGCTCCGACTGCGGCGTCTATCACGACTACGGTCCCTACAAATAAATCAAAGGATGTTAATATTCTAGATGAATGCGGTCATGTCATAGGACTTTAACGACCTCAAATGCACTTACCTTCCTCTGCCCATTATTTACGTGTACTATTTCAGAATCACAAAACACGATAAACTTATGATATATTTATTACACGCGGGATTTATCACAGAATTTTACGTAAAATTCACAGTCACTGAACAACGCCGTAAGTGAGTTCAAAAACAAAATGGCGACTTCATTCATAGACAAGAAGAGGGAGGGAGCCGGGCGTGCCCATTTTTGAATAGAGGTGTACCCGTATTCATGATCATGATATGACTCAGTTGAACTGACTCAATTCATTCAGGCGATTCGGCGTCGGATCTCTCTTTTCCGCGAAATAAGAGCAAAAGAAAAATATCCAAACTGACGGCGACATTGCGCGCTCGGATCGAAACTTGATACTAGGAACAGCTGTCCCTTTAGTAACAGTTATCGATCAACGACAATGGAACAGTTAATACTACCGGTTATTAGCTCTATTTATATGTATAGCAACACTAGTCACTAACTTTAAAAAAAATAAGAATCCATTTTCTGCGTTGTTGTGACAATTTATTTATTTTCGCCCTTTTTCCTATAAATTCGCGATCTCCAAGTGAATTTAACGATTGTAATACATTTTTTAAGTAATGTTTGTATATGCCAACCTTAAAATTGAGAAATACATCATATCCGAGTAGTGAACTCCACAATATGATGGGTTGAAACAGTGATTGCTATCGGCGAGTTCATCAGTGTTTTACAAATTCACTTGTATTGAGGAAGTGGTCTGATACATACGGTAATGCAACAATGGAGCTGGACGTATCGCCGTCAGACGCTCAACAGAACGACATGGAATACTCCGACAATTCGTCGGACAGCAAGTATGTAACTTGCAACAATAACGATCAATTTTCAGTAATACGAATACCCGAAGACACTGATAAAGTGAGTAAACACTCCTCCAGGAAGCAGTCAAAACGGCGGAAAAAGAGTTCAAACCATACAAGACCCTTACCTAGAATTATAGTGAAACCCTTACCTCCTCCACCTCCTCAAGAAAACAGAGAATGGATGGCTGCTTCTTCATACTCAGAGCCCAGCTCTACTTCAACAAAACCTTCAACTATGCGAGAGGTGTTGGCTAGTATACCAGGATTCTGCTTAAAACCCAGAAAACGCAGTGGAAAGAAATTATCAACAGCAGCCCAGTTACAACAAACCAGAGAGGGTTGTATTGACTTGGAAACTCCAGATTCAATCTTAGTTAATACAAATATAAGAGCTCTGCTTAACAAGCATACATTTTCACTTCTTCCTCCATTATACCAGTATAAGCTGGGTCAGCTCCTTCCAAATGTTGACCGTCCAAGCTCTTCAGGCCGTTTGAGCTCATCTAGTCTAAACAATGAATTCTTTGCCCGTGCTTGCTTAGAATGGCAAGAATGTCTTTCTGGAGGTGAATTTACACCTGAAAATCAACAAAAAATGAAGACTGAAGCTGAAAAAGAAAAAAGTAAAATAGATCCTTGGAAATTAAAGCATTTTGAACCTATTTGGGGTGAAAAGTCTAGAAAAGAGAAATCTTCAATAAGTTTGAATTCAGAGAGACCATCTTTGAAAACTACAATAAAATTAAGACCAACAGCTTCAATAACAAGCAGTAGTACTGTTCCAAAGATTAAAAAGAGCAAGTCTTCAAGTAATAAAAGAATGAGATCAGTTGGTGCTGTGACACGGTCATCTGCAAAAGTGGATGATGTTGATGAAACATTGGCTGTTAGTACGAAGTCAACAGTACCTGTTCCAGACTTGCTTCCTCTTAAGAATGTAAAAAATAGCCAAGGCTATGTTGACTGCCAAGCAGAATTTAGTTTCTCAGATTCATCCTCATTACAAAGGCAGGATGATTCTGTATCTACAACCCCGGTAGATCCCCTCTTACTACCTGAAGCAGAATCTGAGCGCAGTGAAATTAAAGCAGACCTAGAATTATCAGTGGTGACCATTGAGGAAAACAGCACTTCTAAGGACTGTGAAGAAGTTAAAACAGAACCTGACAGTATTAACTCTGAAACTTCAAAGAGATTGAGTGATAGTGATGAGTATTATGGATCTAGCAAGAGAATAAAATTTGAAGATGACTTTGAAATGGATAATGCTAGGTTTTTGGCACATAACACAGAATCTGCAAGTAACAATGCATCAGATGTTGAAACTAATTTCACCAGCGAGCCTCTATGTCAAACTGAAGAGCTTCATATATATTCTGAGCAAGAGCATGTAGACACGAATAGTGAGGATAGTAAAGCAACTGCCTCAGTTTACGAATTTGATGACAGAAGTGTGTCTTCCATGTCTAGTTTAAAAATAGAAATCAATATGAGTAATAATGTTGTAAATGAATCTAACATAAACATAGATTCTGGTCCCTGTCTAAATGCTTTGACAACTAATTTAAAACTTTTAGCAAGTCCGATCCCAGTCAAAGTTGAATTTGAACCCTTACCTAAAACAGAAGACCAGAATGATTATGTGCCTGAGGTTTTCCAAGATATTAACAAAACAAAATCGAATACTGCTTTAGAATCACCATTAGAAAAACCATTAGATGAAAAAATTGCAAGTTATGGAAACATTGAATTTATAGAAGAAATAGAATGTCCTGCACCTCAAACTACTGAGCAGACTACTACAGACAACAAGGAATGGAAGGAAGAAAAGAATGAAACAGAAGAATGTGAAGAGAAGATTAGACCAAGTGATAATGTTCAGAATTATTATGATGAACATTTCAAAGATGCAGAATCATTTATTATGGAGACTGGGGGCCTGGCTATACTCACATCACGTAAGGATTGTTATTTGTTTTTGTGTAGTATTTATTATATCTAGAGTATTTTCCTAATGTACTAAGTATCTTTAAATTTTCAGAAAGTGAAGATGTGAAATACACTCCCCATCCAAACCTCATGGAACTCTCATCTTATATGAGTGAGACAAGTAAGTAATTAATTATAAGTATTTGAAGGTAGTTTGGTTAATTTCATTATTTACATTTTAGTAGGTATGTGGTTTATTGTTTTGGTATTTATTTTTTCTTGTTTCTGTTTGTATTAATATAACCAACAGAAGTTTATTATTTGCAGATGTAACTGCTGTTGTCACAATGCCAATGACACAAAATTCTTCAATACCCATGATGGAAGTCACCAACACTTCTGTGAGTAGACTCTAGATGTTTTTCTTTTTAATGCCACTTCTACTCGTATCAAATTTTTTAAACATAGTCTAGTTAACTTAAAGTAAATATTAAAACTACATATTTTATATTGTTTCTCAGATGGTGTCCTACCCTGATGACAATATGCAGGATCCAGCAAAACCCAAGAACTCTGCAGTTCTATGGAAAAACGAAAACAACTGGGCTCAAAATGAGAACGTAATCACACTACACACATTCCCTAATATCACCAATGACAGTACAAAATGTGTTAATGAAGATTCCAAAACAAGTATGGAAGATGCAAATATAAATGACGAAAACTGCATGTATAGGGAAGAAAGGGATGCAAACTTTAACATGGAATCTTCAAATTCATCAGAGAGTTCTCAGTCTATGAAGGAACTGTCTATAAAATCGGAGGAGCCTGCCACGAGCCTGGTTTCCAGCACTACTGTCACCAATCCCCCCATCAATTCAACGACAATGACGCAAAGTGTTAGACATGGAAAAAAATCAAAAAGTGGAAAGGAATCAAGCAGGTAATATTTATTAAATGTTAAGCTTCTCAACAGTTGAGAAGATAGAGTGTTGATCTGCAATGCAAGGGAGAAGGAAGGAACTTTCTGATATAATATACTTACATCTAATTTCACATTCTCCGCGACGGAAAGTCGCATAGTGCGACTGCGAACGGGAAAGCAATCGTTGTTACAAGTATTGCTTTTCCGCTCGCACAGCGCGATTATTCGCTAAGATTTACTCGTAGTTACGGGAAACTATAATGCATTTATGTGTGTTTTCCAGGAGTCGCAGCTCAAATAAAGTTCCCCCCGGGGCCGTGAACCTGGAGCGCAGCTACCAGATCTGCCAGGCCGTCATCCAGAACAGCCCCAACCGCGACGCATTACGCGGCCAGCTGCGGCCGCCGCCTGCGCTGCTCAACCGCCCCGCGCGCGCCCCGCGGCCCCCCGCGCCCGTGCTCGTCAGACCGCCTCAAGCGCCGCACAACGAGGTCAGTATAGTACACCATTCATCATCTAGAATAGCCCCAACTGCGGCTGGATCACCTTCTACATGTTTTCAATAAATGATAATAATAATCTTGGAAACCCGTCAAAAACAAATTTCGAAACTATACTTAACTTGTTTGTTTGTTTGAAACATATTTATGTGTTAGCTTGTGATTTCAGAATGAAAATCGTCCAAACAATGTTGGCCAGTACATCCTCGTCCAAAGAACACCAAACGTCGCCCCGCGGGCGTCCAGCGCGCCCCCGGCAAACCAAAATACGAATGTGGTGGGTAGTTGCTCAATTTAAACCACATAACTTGTTTGATTGCTTAGAGTTTTGTCTTTTGCCTGCCACAAGCCGCATTCTTAGTGCTCTTTTCTTATTATACGAAAGAAAGAAATAATAAATTCGCTTCGGGCAGGACTTGAACCTGCGACTTTGAAGTCTAGAATGCATTCTATTTCAATTTCAGACCATTGTGTTTTCAGATCAATTCTAGCTGAGAAACTTATTGTTTTTTTACAGAGTGTCGCCCGGTGTAGGAGCGTGGGCGCGGAGGACTCGTGCGTGTGCAACTTGCGCGCCATGATCCTGTGCAAGAAGTGCGGCGCGTTCTGCCACGACGACTGCATCGGCTCGGCCGAGCTGTGCCTCACCTGCCTCATACGCTGACGTCATCGCGTCGCCAGCACCAGAGTGCATACTTTGTCTGTGTTAATTTATTTCTTATCTGTGGTGGAACATTGCAAACTAGTGCAGATAATAGTATCGAACTATTTATTACTTCGGCAGTTCTGCATAGCTTTAGACTAGGCTTAAGTTATTGATAGTTAAGAAGGTCTGTTAGGAATGGTGGTGCTATCGGTTGATTGTTTCGAGCGGAGGACAGTGGTCTGGAGCCATTCCTGTCTTTGAGACAGAATTGTATTTCATAACTATTATAACATTGTATATATCTTATTAATATTATTATTACTTATTAAGAACTAATATCGAATGTATAGGTGCCAGTGCAACCACATAATCTGTTTACACGGGATATAAAATAATGAAAATGGTATAAAGTATAAAATATAGCAATAAAAACGGCTTGTTAAACTATAGGAATGTTTAAACTGCTTTGTTGAAATAAACATAGATTCAATAACTGTATTTTGATTAGAAAGTCATAATTAATGGGTTATGGGCATAACAAACCAGGATTTCAATATGAATAATGTTATTTATTGGACGATATTTTTTTTTTGTTTTCGCAGAAGTATTTCGGGCCCATAATCTGAATGCTAGTACAAGTGCCACCGACTTATCTGTTCATGTGGCGACATTTGGAACTAAAATTTGGCTATGATTACTCTGAGAGGAATGAAGCAAAGACAGCTATAGTGGCGCCGCTGACAGATGAACAGATATCCCGGTGCACTTGTACTATGACTTTCTAATGACATACAGACACATATTTTGTATACGTCACAAGTTATCATCATCGTCAATTTAAATTTTATACATCTCTAAATGGACCGACATTCAGCAGCTCACTTTGGTTTACTTAAGTCTTAAGAGTAACTTATTTATTAAGTGTAAACATATAACTTAAATTGCAGTTTCATTAATGTTATTTTAAGTACTATTCATAGTTGTTGTTAAGAGTACATTGATATTTAGCTAGTTAAGCTATTGATTTCATTTTTGCCATTATATTTTAATGTTAGAACACTATCATCACAAAATTGTTTTACAGCTAAGCATTTTTAATTGGGTATGCGCCTTTAACTAGTGTAAGATTTCTTTGTTTAGCGTTGATAGTTTAGATTTATTTTGTAACTTTAGAAAGTGTTTTCTGCACGGTCTTATTTCTTACATATTTATATTCATTAATGATATTACTTTACATGTACAAATATTTATTGACGAAAAGGCTGATGGTTAAAACATCGGGTCGAGTAGATATGGAACTTTGTGTGGATTGTTACAGCATTAATTTATATATTTTTTTTATTAAACACAATCATTAGACACTAGTATTACGATACGTATGTTACTATAACGCAATATTCAATTCATGGTTATTTTTAAGGATAGTTTTATATCCAACAAAAAACTCTTGACATTTCCGTTTGGATTCAAATTGAATATACTTTGATATTTACGGTAATCGATCTCTAATTTTTCGACCGCTTAATCTTTTTATTCTTATAGCTTTAGCTTTCGAATGTTAATTTACTGTATTATGTATGTGTGCCCTAAACCTAATATAACTAATTATCAATTAAATATTTATTAGAATTTCAATTGCCCAGTATGCCTGTACTACATAGCAATGCCATATAGCTTAACATTCATGTAATATTAAATTTAAATTAAAACATGTTAAAATTATTCATAAAATATTGATTTATGATTATCAACAATGTATTCTGTGCTGCCAGTTGAATAATCTTTTCCTGCACATAATGAGTGTGTACTTTTATAGGTCAGACGATGGTACATAATTGAATAATTTTTAAATATTGCAATAATTAAATTAAGTAGAATTTGTAATGTTAACAAAAATCTAAATCATCAACATCGCATCTTTAATTGTCGATTGAATTTTTGAAATTTCTGTCACGTGTCTTACTTTAATTTTTATGTTGATATACTTAGTTATGTTAGGTACAAGAACATTCTCCTCTAATAAAACGTTCTAAAAGTATAAATTTATTAGTTTTATTTAGACTTGTTGAATTATTCTTAGCACTTCAAATAGACTCCTTTGCGTACTCCAGCTGGTCCAGAACCACAACCTGAGCCACAACCCACAACTTCGAGCTGTATAGAGCCATGCCAGGGTGACGTCACTGCATTCAGTTTTATCATAATCATTCTAATACTAATTAATACTACTGAAATAAAGTTGCTGTCACAGGCAAGCTTCTGCAGTGCATGGTATAAGAAAAATACCATGCTGCAGTGCAGTGCAGAAAGCGCAGTTTCCAAAGAGAAAAGTTAAAATAAATGGCTGAAAATTTGTGATCTGTGCCTACCTCTAAAAGATTAAAATAAATAATGTCAAGATAGATTTTGACATTGACATTACCAGAAAATAGCCAATCAAAGAAAGGCAACTTAGGAGCATTGCCAATCATATCATAGCATTTCTCAAACATACACCATATGGGCCAATCAAGACGTCTCATCACGATTCTAGAAAGAACATCGAGCGACTGACACAGGAGTGCGTTCAGACGACCTAGTATAAATGTTATACCGTACGAGTTTCATACTTCCGGGACGCACTGAACGTGCACTTTAGCCGCTGTCAGATAAAATTTCACTTCCGGTGCGTCTCTGAACGGGCAGGATAAAAATTAACCTGGTCGAAATTTCATCTGACAGGCGCCTCTGAACGGGCAGTATAATTTTTAACCAGGTTAAATTTCGATCGATCGAGCGGCTCTGAACGTACCCCTGACAGAAAATGTTTTTTTTTTTTTTTAGTTTCCATTTTGTTGTGGTGTGGGGTGGGTGTGTTTATCAAATTAATTACTTCCTCGATTTATTTCAGAGGAGTAATAGGTTCTGATGACTGTATTATGTAGATTTACTTGATAGTGATTATCTATTGGCTTAAACAAGAAAATGTCCACTGTTCTTCTAGCAGTCGTCGCAGTTATACTGTGCATACTTTTCCGAATTTTGAATGTGAACAGCCAGCCTCAAAAACCCGTGATTTATGGAAAGGACAGGAGCTTTATTGAGAATATCTTATTTGTTTCACCTTTCCTGAACGAACCGTAAGTATTCAATACTTGTAACTTAGAATATACTCAGATAAAACAACGACGCTCGCATCATGTTGTGCCGTGTACTATGATGTGATGATGTCATGATTTCGAGTGTGAAGATTAAAATTTCTCGATAATAACTATTTATTATACTGTCGTTAAAATTCCTAAAAGTAAAATTGCCTGATAACATTATTAAAAATTTTTGCAAAACATCATTTGCATTGGATTGGGGAAATTGTTCTAAGAATTCAATTCATAACTACCTCGTACCTAGTTAATCTGCTTACCATGAGATCAAGGACGTCATTGAGATTATCAGGTATATCATAATGCCCATAACGATAACCAAGTTGTTTAATATGCAAAGTTTTGATTGGAAATTTGGAACCAGAACATAATTTTATTTGTCAACAATGTTTTTATTTTTATCTTAAAAGTTACCTAAATGTAAAAATTTTACAAGGCCAACATATTCATAATATTTTAATTAATGCTATTGTTTCAAGTATCAATTAATTTAATTATTTAATCATCTCGCTATGCTATAAATAAATAATAAACAAACTGTAAAGCGGTATAATACCCCCGCGGGGCAGAGAGGAGAAGGGTTTCTCAAGCATTTCCCTTCCCCTTACTGCCCCGCGGGAGTATGTTCAGTTGGATGTTGCATGACAGATTGTGCTATGAAATAAATCCAGACCTATTGCAATGATGTACCTTAAATAAGAATAAGTTTGCAACTAAAATTTAATGGTCATTTTACATACAAGATTTCTTGCTTTTATTCCTTCCAGGCCGGGGCAGGAGAGTAAAACACCTAGTAAAAGAAATTTTTGCCACAAATATTGAGGGCAATTTTAGATTGAATTGTGTATCACTATAGTGATATGTTGTCAGCCCCTCGCCTAAATTACAATATACTGTAACCCTCAAATCCCTTTGCTGACTTCTACAGCATGCCAAAATAACTCTTGTCTGATTTTTTTACAATTTAAGATATGCCTCCTGGGTTTGTTAGGGAATGACTGACTGACTTGCCTTACCTTACCTCGTATAGCTATGGTACAGAGTGAAGGACAAAGTAAATAATCTACCTACTGTTATTGTGAATTAACCCTATTAATAGGTCAAAATGATAACAATGTAGGTAGGTAATTGAGTGATTCACATCTCATTGCATAGCAATAGTACCTGTGACCTTGCCTTCCCTAGCTTCAATACAATCTGTGTTTGCCTTGGTGATAAGGCTTGACTGACTCAGGTGAAATATTTCACTGACATGATTGTAACAATTTTACTAAGACTTGTTCCTGTTTGGCTGTTTGCAAACTTCATCTTTTGGTGATAATGATATTGTTTTTGATGCTCACTTAAAAGGCAATTTTAGTTAAAAGATTTTTCCTACTCTCCCAGCAGAAAATCTAAAACAGTTTAATGTAACTTTTTGCACTGAGATCTTGGACTTAGATAGTTCAAAGTTGTAGAGAGGGCTTACTGTTAGTAAAACTACAATAATATTTTTTCTACCATCTAAGAAAAATATGTGATGAACAGCTATCATATTATTTAAACACTTCACAAGAAGGTGCCTGATAATTTTGGGAAATAAATAACTATGCGTTACAAGAATTACATATTTATCCTAAAATTGATATGCTGGAAATTGATATTCACCATACAAATTAGGCAGGTTATTAGCTAAAGAAGCAGGTTGTCTGTAGTTATTTTGTTGGAGTTCAATATCAGTTCATAAGTGTGGCCTTATCAAGCACAAAGGCTGTTTTTATTTTTTGCTAACTTGTAAAGTCAACCTTATTATTTATTCTAAATAATAGGTTGGTATTTACCCAAACAGTAATCTTCTTTAATTGAATGTGAGGTACAAACTTTGTTAGTAGGTTAGGTATGTATGTATGTATGTAGTTTGAAAATGATAATTTAAGCTCCTGCACATTTATTATTCTTACTATTTCTTTTAATCTAATGTAACATCATCATAACATTTATTTTATGAAGTTCATTATTTTGTGAATTTTAATAAGTACTTAGCTGATGATAATTAAGTTTTTGTTAATGTCTCAACATCAACTTACTTAATAAAGAAAACAAAACTAAAGTAGTAAAGATTGTTAATTAAATGATTCATGATCATGAATTTATTAACAATATACCTACTGACTGACTGAGTATTAACAGGTGCTTTTAATTTTTTTTTTGCATGCCCTGAAAAGGGTTTTCCTGTTCACTTGAATAGAATGATAATGATAATTGATAAACCTTGTAACAATACGAATTAAAAATGAAGTATGTATGAGAGAAAAAGTCATGTAAACATTATAAAAAACAAAAAAGTAAGAATAAATTTTTGCACACAGATATATACCTACACGTCTCTGGGGCTTCAGCGGCCATGTGCAAACGATCCTCCATAGCCTGATAGGGCGAGTGAGGTGCCCGTGGCCCATCGGTGGGCGAATCTCGCTGATCTTGCCTGACAAATCCACCCTTACCTACGACTTATACGAGCCCGTTGGATCGGAACATGAAGGTTAGTGCCTATACACAAAACACCGTCTCTAGGTCTTTAGCGGCCGTGTGCAAACGATCCTCCAAGCCTGATAGGGCGGGTGAGGTGCCCGTGGCCCATCGGCGGCCGAATCTTGCTGATACTGCCGGACAAATCAAATCCACCAGCGTTGCCAGACGTCCTGATTTTTATCCCAAAGTTAAATGTCCCGCGCGGGACAGGCTTAGTCCTCGACGACGACAGTGAGTCCAAGAGCGGTGAAGGCTTCTACCGGTTACTGGCCGAAGCACAACAAAATAGCCTGCCAGGTGTTGTACCTATGATTGTACCATGAGAAAGTTATCACCTAATCATGTATCATTTCGATCAATGAATCATGTTGTTAGATACCTATTATCTATCTGTGACTCAGCTCAGGTCGATAATATAGTAACGTATGTACGGTCAATTCCCTCACATAAGTATCCAGGCGTGCTGCACACCAATTAAAATATTTTTGTCCCAAGACATAATATTTTGATGTTTCAAAGAAAACCGCCTAGGCAAAGCTATTCTTTAACGAAATCCACTTCAGTTATAATAATATTATTTTTTGATTCTAAAATTATTTTAATTGGTTCGCAAAACCCCTGGATACTTATGTGAGGCAATCGACTGTAGCTACGCAATATTGGATTAGATGAGTTTTTTAATCAATCAATCAATATGGATCAATTCGGATTCGCACAAAATCAAAAGGAAAATAATTAACCGATCCTCAATAAATTACTAAATCAGCCTCTAGTACTGATTGTGGATGGAGTTTTGGAATGAGTTGGCACAGGAAATGATCGGCGCTCTTTCCGATATGTTTCATCAATACAGAACAGACGTACGTATGGTTAAAAAAGACGATGATTAGCAAGTCGTAAGGTAGAGGCACTAGTAATGGACAAGGCCCCAGTAATGGACAAAAACAAAAAGAATCTTGTAAATTAAGCACACAAATGACCCTTTTAAAGCAAGCAACACTGATTCATACACTACAGCTATGGATCTGCCAAAATTTTACGTTTCATGATATTCGGCCATTTTGTTTCAAAATGGCGTGGAAGTAAAACCACCCGAAAACGAGTGTTGTTAAAAAATCCGGATTTGCTAAGGAACTACTTAAGACGGTGAGTGAAAGTTTTCGCAAAGTGTTACTTTCTGTTGTGGTTTACCGAACATCGCTTTTATTTTTTAGCTGCATAGATATATAAAGATTAAGGATAGGTTATAAAATTATAAACTTAGCAAAAGATACGTGTTTTTTTTCATTTTGTTCATTACTGGATATGAAAATCTGGCAATCACCAGTCTTGGACAAGTGTCGATTCTTATTTTTTTTTTTCAATTATTGGCATGGAATACTCGTTTTTGAGCGCAATTCTTTTGTGATTATTTATAAACTTGTTAGGATATTTTTAGACTATGCGGTCCAGTAATGGACATCAAATGTTCATTATTGGATTTGTACTAAATAACCAATAATGGACAAAAAAGTTTTGCACGTATTACTTGGTAGGTAATAACTTTTGCACATAATATTAAATTTCTTTGTATGACAGTTATATATTTAATCCATTTTAATTTTGTTTTAATTTTCCTGTCCATAACTAGTCGTCTATTTATGGCTACCTATGTCTATAATGGGTTGTCCATTTAAGGGTCTCGTCCATAACTAGCTGTCCATTAATAGAGGTACCGTGTCCAACACTGGGGATTTTGACACTTTTTTTTTATTTCTTTATTATGTTGTCAAGCCATACGTTTTTTTTAAGGCGGATACACAGAAAAACATGTTTAGATATTCCCCTGACTAATGAAACAAATTTATTCGCGGTAATTTTTTTATTTTTTGTACTTTAATGCATTTGAAAAATACCATTTCCTTAATGTGTCCATTATTGGGTACCTTACCTTACCTACGACATCTCGAATTTGATAGGAATCTCATGATTGCTGCTATCTATATCTTGGCTTTCGCTTCATATTTTTATGCCTTCTGTTTAATGGATTAAGGAAATGTATGAATCAGACTGATGTATTTCATCGACATTTGTAAAATATTAGTTTAATTCTAACGTCACGTCGTCTACAGGCCTTGAAACGTAATGAAGTGCGACAATTGTAATAGGTTCTGCAGAAAATGATATCAATATCACGATCGATCTTTGAAAATTATACGAGATATCGACATATTATAGACGTTTAACTTGCGATACTTATAGTTATAGAAGAAGTACTCCTGCAAGTATATTAAATATTTCTTCAATAGATTGGATTATTTACTAAGAATGTATTAATATGATGATGAAATATCTACATGCTGCTGTAGAAATTGTAGTATTCACGGTAGTGTGTTTATGTACCGTAGAAGGTGAAAGTTTCCTAGGATGATTGTAAAGATAAAATATAAGTCACTTATAATAATGTAAGTAACCGCAATTTACGCATGTTAAGTTGATAGTTTCTAGGAAAGAAACTTCGTTAGTTTCTATTTGATGTGACAAAACAATGCACGGGAACTTACGTAGACTATAAACAGTTTTTATGTGAGTAGGTAGTAGTTGCGAAATTCTATTTAACTTTTTATAGGTAGTTCTTGCATTTATGGTCAATAATTTTGGTATTGTACAATGTCCCAGGTCCCTGTTTTAAATATGGAATCAAATCATTTCTCCATGAATATTTACTTACTAAAAATATCGAATACTCTTATCAAATCTATTATTTACATAAAGAAATATGCTTGCTTCCATGCTGGACTGGGAGCGATGGAAAAAACATAGAATGTGCCAGCTGCATCTCCTCCCGGGCATGCTGTAAAAACCAGCTAAGGGATACGAGGGTTTCAATTATTGCAATTTAGGCGATGGGCTGACAACCCGTCACTAAAGCAATACACTACCTACATAATCATCTGTAATTAATAGCCCTCAAAACTTGTCAGACGTGGCGGGACGACCTTATTTAGGTCGTTTTCGCTCTGCCTACCCCATTTGGGATAAAGGCGTGATTTTATGTATGTATGTAGAAATATGGCGAAAGTCTTGCTCCATTTCATGGTCACAGTCGAAGGTCGACGACTTCCAAAATATCGAAGACCGGTCTTTGGAGATATTAGTAATAGAACTGAGCCACAGTTCTTAAAGTTTAGACAACAAGTTTATTTAAAAATAGACTAAGATTCTTTACCAAGGTGGTGACTTTTGATTTTAAAATACTGACCTAGATAAGTACCTAAATGAAGTCCACATTAAAGGTTGACCAGTTTTTGTACTCTCAGAAACAATTTATGAAGTATAAAAAACATAAGATTGACCCACATGACCTTAATCTTCATATTGTCTATCACAGCACAGATCTTTATCGTGTCTATTCATCTACTTTAAAAAGAAAAAAATCTTCATGGTCTCAATCGCATTGTTGGCTTATCTTTTTTTCTGACTTTTGTTGAAATCGGCCAGTTACAAGATGGTTTCTTCCATGCTGGACTGGGAGCGATAGAAAAACATAGAATGTGCCAGCTGCATCTCCTCCCGGGCATGCTGTAAAAACCAGCTAAGGGATTCGAGGGTTTCAGTATATTGTAAGGTAGGCGATGGGCTGACAACCTGTCACTACAGCAATATACAGATCTATCTTAATCAACCCTCAAAACTTGTCAGACGTGGCGTAACGACCTTTGTTTGGGTCGTTGACGCTCTGCCTACCCCATTAGGGATAAAGGCGTGATTTATGTATGTGTATGTACAATATGGTTTCTTGTTTGCAGATGACGTGACGGTAGCGATATGTCCGGGCATCGGGAATACATCGGAGAGTGTTTACATCCGCACATACGTACACTACTCGCAATGCCACGGGTACCGGTGCGCCGTTCTCAACCACATCGGCGCGCTGAACAGCGTGCCAGTCACCGGCACAAGGATCTTCTCGTATGGTGAGTCATGGTTTACCTCACCTTTTTCATGAAATGATTTATCAAGTTTGGAGAACCAAATCCTGAGATAAATTGGTATTCCAGCTTTTTGTACTTTAGTTTAGCTGGAAGGAAATACATGCTGTGTCGTAATTCCTTGTCTAATATTTTAAAGGCAATCTAAACTTATAAAATCGTTTGTCCTTACTGACTGACTGACTGACTGACTGACTGATTCATCAACGCAGAGCCTAAACTACTAAAGCTAGAATCATTAAACTTAGAGAGCAAGTTCCTCTTATAACGTAACCTCCCACTAAGAAAGGATTTCCGGATTTTCCCTCCCTAACCGGGTAAAAAGGGGGGTTGAAGTTTGTATGAAAGTCCGTCAATTTTGAAGGTAGGATCTTCAAATTTTGTATTTAGGCTAATGATTAAAAAATAATTTATACGTGTTTCAGCATTTTTGCATTTTTTGCCCCTAAGAGGGTTAAATAGGGGATGGAAGTTTGTATGGAAATTCCGTCAATTTTGATGGCAGGATCTTCCAATTTTGTTTTTGGGGTAAAGATTTAAAAATAATGAACACGTATTTCGGCGTTTTTGTATTTTCCACCCCTAAGGGGGTTAAATAGGGGATGGAAGTTTGTATTGAAATTCCGTCAATTTTAAAGGTAGGAACAGCGCGGGAACTCAATCCCACGGGAAAACTCTTAGCTGCGGGTGAAACCGCGGGGCGGAAAGCTAGTATTTGTATAAAAAACTACTAGGACGAATTAGCCATATAACGCTAGATTATCCAAAAGTAACATAGGTTACTTTTAAGCGAAGATAATTTTCTTACCTCTATGAGAAAACTCATTAAATCGCGTAAAACCGCAGTTTGAAAGGCAGTTATTATTATTCATGTTTGTTACATCTTAATGTTTAAACGCTACCATAAACGGTTAGACAAATCTAAATGAAATTTGGTAGATATATATTTGGTATATAGATATAAAAATATGAGCAAATAGGCTACTTTACCCGCTTGGTAAACCGCGCGGAAGTTAATAAAAACCTTTTATAAGGTTCAGTTTCATATGTCGATATACCCCGGAAGGTTTTGCGTTGTTTCTCTAACACTGCGTATTAAATTACACCACACCTAACTATACCTTTGCATATTTCAACCCTCCCGTTCTCGATCCCGCCCCTTAGCAAAACCATGGACGAATAAAACAAAGAGGACTGACATCCTCCCTTATAAACTGCGTACACCGCTACTTAGCAGTGCCATCTATTGACATTAGCAAAATATTGTGTTAACATAATGTGTATTGATATTCAAGGTTCAAGTTGTTATTGAATTGATTCAATTTCATGACCTAAATTAACGACGGATTTTCCGAGCAATATGCCAGCGCCATCTAGGTTTTGCTCGCATTTCGACCTTTTATCCGAGTATCGTAGGTTCGCTCTCTAGTACGGCGGTTGTCAGTCCTCTAGAGTAGTTAGTCCAAAACTTTCCGCCAGACGCGCAGAACGATGAACTCCCATAAGTATCTATCTATTGAACATAGAATAGAGGAATATTAATACTACGTTCTACACGTGTTGCTGCGACGTAATTTGTCATTGTCTGATTGACTCTTATAGATAGAGCTATGTTAGATACCACGTTTGTTAAGTATATTTTATAAATAGGTAAATTGAACTTATAACGTGATTTCGAACTGGTCTTTTTAGACATCAATTAGTTGATTATAGTACTATTAGAATGATTTGAAATATTCTAACCAAATCCCAGTAATTTATGCTTCAAATAATATCAATCAGAAAGTTACAGCACTATTTTCAAGACAACGTCCATGACTCAGCCAGTGAGAATATACATATGGCTAATACTAGTCTACGTAATAGTAGACAAATTTACGACTATTTACGTGTAAATCATAACAGCTGTTGTTCTTCAGACACTCGAGTAGAAAAATCTGGAAGCAAACACCAGCTGATGTAAGCGAATGGAATGGCTCGATATGATTACCCGCATGGTGTTATGTACGCAACACCGCAAGGAAATGGAAACGGCAACTTCCTTCATACACTTTCCTGCAATCATTTTATAATCTCCCCCTGTCGGTGAGACGCAATAAATGCACGAGTATAATGGGGTACCGTGACCACGGGGTGACTCAAAAATGACGTCATTCTTTAGTCATTAATATTTTGTTTCTATAGCGGTGACGTAATAGACACCAGTTTCCATACAAAGATCGTCGTTTAAAGATCATAAATTAACTCGATTTTAGTTTTCCGTGTGAATAATAATGGGAATTTGTTAGAATTCGAGCAAACATTTTTTCACAACAGGTTGAGATTTTTAAACTGGTTAGAGCTAGCCAAACATAGATAATACGCATAGGTATTTTAAGTTAGATAAAAGAGCGAATTAATATTACGTAGGTAATAATCGGCAGATATTGTATTTTCTTTCTATTACAAATTCTTGTTGTTGGTACCTTAAACAAGGAGTATCTCCTTGGTCTGTGAGAATCGAATCCATTATGATATCGTACCATGTACCGTTCGCATGTTAGTTACTGGCTATCGGTATGAATATGAAGTACTTTTCCTATTGTCTTTTTTATACCTATGTAACAGTCGGTGGTCTTATCAAATACGTATTATAAAATGAAGTTGATTTTTCGTGTCTGTCTGTGTAAACTCTAACTCCTCCTAAAACACGCAACGGATTTTGAAACAGTTTAGCCTACGTAAGCCATAAAAACAAGATTTTCGGTATTTTTGATTTAAACCTAATTAATATCAGAACTGAAAATGCGATCGATCCTCATAGTATGCAAAAGTCTACTAAAAACAATGATGAAACCTGGTAAAAAAATATCTTATTTGCACCCGTGCGATGCCGGGGCGGCGGGTCGCTAGTGTTTTCAAAAATAAAACCTATCAACCAATGGGATAAGTCATTAGTAAATCAGTTTAAATGTCAAACGTTATCGAAAAGGTCAATAGACCGTGTACAATGTAGGTATATAAATTCATTAAATTCTCGTCAAAATGTTAATGCATCGACTGAGTTGTTTACTTTCAGCCCCTCCTTTTAATTTAAATAAAGGCAGGCTATATCTCTCTAACTGTATTTATTACATTTTATAGAGATGATCGATTCAGGAGCGATTTAGGTGTAGAACAAACAATTCATAAGTTCATAACAAACATGCAGACAAAAATACTTTTGCATTTATTAGATAACAATAATATATTTATTTTTCAAGTTATTACCAGTTTTATTTCATTATGACGCAAGTTTAACATTACCCTTCTTTTCAGGACACACCGATGATTTCGACTTCATGATAAAGAATTTGCTGGAGAGGTACCCAAATACAAAGTTGATTCTAGTCGGGTTTAGCCTTGGAGGCAATCTGGTTACGAAATATCTGGGCGAGGATAGGGAGAGGCCCTCCAACATAATAGGAGGGATTTCCATATGTCAGGGATACAATGCTATTGAGTAAGTCTGATTAATTTATGCGTTTTACAATACATTTAACAAAAATATATTGTCTATACTTTGAAGGTAACTAAGCTAAGCCTACTGAGCATATACATATTTAATTTGGCAAAAGAATCTATAACTAGCAATTTCAAATGTTAAGCAATGGCCCAACTAAATCACAATTCTTATCTATCTTTAGAGATAAAAGCCAAGTACAAGGACACCGCTCGGCAATATTGTAGAATATTCTCGCAAAATTGGAAGAGCGAAATCTACCGGTCATTTCGCATAAGATAAATGAAACCGTATTATTTATACGCAAAATAGTAGAGATAAATAAAGCGAATCTAATTCTCTTTTTTCTTTTCTAATAACCTTGAGTAGCAATACCATTGTTCTATTGATTTTCCATTACATTACCATGCACTTCACTAGATTCAGCTGTGTCATTTAAATCTAATCGCGTTGGATCACTGCAATCGTTGAAACTTTGCTTTCGTCGTATGTTGAATTAGTAATGTTAACTCGTGATCCGGAAAATTGTGACAGTAATTGGTGGAACATCTTGGAAATGCTTTTTACGGATATAATAGCGGTTTTCTTTTTTATTAATATATCATAGTGTAACTATACACGAAATTTTATGACAAAAAGCGAAGAATTAACCAACGGCTCTACATTTTTTTTTAAATGTAATTTTACATTTTCAGCTCAATGGTATACCTGCTGCAATGGCAAAACTTCCGTCGTTTCTATTTGTACATCATGACGGATAACTACAGAAATATCATCACAAGACACAAAAGAATGCTCCTTAGCCCCGAAATTAAGAACAGATATTCGCTGGACGAAAAGGCGATAGTATCCGCGGGTACTTTACCAGATTTAGATGAGGCTTACTCTAGGTGAGTGGTATAATTATTATGAATATATTGTAATTGTACCTATTTCATAAGTCATCAAAGGAGGGATGCAGTGTCCACATTCAATCGAGTTTTGGATATTTTTATCATCATTTTATTTTGATGAATTTTATTTTGATAATACTTCACTCTGTGCCCAGCGCACGAAGCCACGAAATGAACATATACCAAAGCAATTAGCATTAAATTAGCGCACGTTATTCTCTATTTACAATAAGAACTCGCGAAGTATCTAGAAACCGTGTTCGGGTACTTATTCAGTATGTTGTTTACATTTCAGGAGAGTTTACGGTTTTGAATCCGTAGCAGAACTGTACAAATGGAGTTCCTGTGCTAACTACCTCCATAATAATAAGACTCCTATGATATTTATAAACGCGCGAGATGACCCCATAATTCCCGAGCCGCTACTGACAATCATCAGGGAATATGTCAGTAAGTATCTACCAATTGATAGATATTTTTAGCTACACTACCTAATGATACTTCTCCATTATTCATTCATTACATGCTCAATGCTTACCATAAATTAGTCAGATCTTAATTTGAATAAGCTGAATTTAAACTAGGCTGGTGGATCCTATCAGTCATATTTAATTTTAAAGTTTTTTTTTTATTTTCTATTCGAGAATTTTACTTCGTATACATACATAGTTATTACTTATTTTATTACTACTATTGAAGACTTAATCACTTAGTTAAAATTACTACCAAACACCTACTATTTGTCTGAAGTTCAAGGACGTATTTACCTTATGTCTAAGTAGTGACACATCAGACCAGACCCAATACATTTTGTTTATCAATCCTATTCTTAGATCCTATTATTGTTTCACCAAAATCAAAATGTTACCTAACGTTTTTTTATGCGTTGATGATTAAAGGAGAGAAGCCTAAAATTTTTAATGTTTTTTTTTTTTTTAAACGTGAGGTTTTAGTAAATAACGGCATAGTTGATCTTGAATACTTTTGCACACCGAATATACTCGGTCGAATACATTGAAACTCTGTTATAGTTTTTAAGATCTTTGTGTAAACAAACAACATGTATTTAAGCAAATAAACATTTATCTTATCTTATCTAAGATTCGTCTAACGTTTCTCTTCCAATTTTTCTGTAGTTTTGATAGATTTATTCAATATCCTTTTTCTTTTACAGGTTCGCGGGATAAATGTATGTATCTAGAGCTTGCGCACGGCGGCCACTTAGGTTTTTACGAAGGCGGTCTTATATACGCCAACCCCGTTAACTGGCTGGACCGGGCACTAGTGGGCTTGGTGGGCGGGCTGCTCATGGCGCACAACAAATGTGCATCCGCCAAGGGGCAGAATGACCCCGAATGTTTCTCCGATGATGAACCTGACCTCGTAAAATCGACTATAGTGTATCAAGATCCCCTTGAAAAAACTCGGGTAAAACAATAGTTTTATACTTAGTATTTTAAATTGACAAAATCGTACCTATGCAAAAATTACATCTCGAGGGAGAAAAAATGTGCCCCTGATATCCTCATTCAGATTCCGTCAGAGTATTGCCTAGAAGGCAGTCCAATTGAAATGTAAACGATTGGCCTTAACATGTTGCCTAGCTTGTTGTAAGGATTACTGCCTTCTGAAATATTGTAAGAATTTAGCTTTTAGGAACATCTTTAGTAAATTGACATTATGAATATTACAAGTAATCTCCAAAATGTAAATTTAAGCATTTGATACGTTGTTAAATTAATTACTTACACTATCTCAGGCGACACTTAAATTTTGAATGAATTTTATCTACATAATTATGAATTATTTATCATCATATTTAAAACGCTCTTAATTCACATAAAATTACGAGCAGAGTGAATTGTATGAGCTGCATTTAAATATTAATATAATGGCGAAAATTGTGATAGTACTTATTTGTATTTATGATTTCGTTGTAAATATCACGGACTTGGCATTTTCAAATACCATAATAAGTAGGTTATAGATAATTTATGTAAAATCCTAAGATTTGTTGCAAGCAGTTAGGTATATTTTTATTTGTTGAAGTACAAAATTGCTTCAAGCACAATTATTTATTGATATTTTTAAATTGATGCTGGAAGCATCCGAAGTAATTTTTGAGGTCAATACAATCCTTAAATAATACTCTGAAAAAGTTTATTTTATGTATAAATTGTTTATATTGTGCACAAAATAACACAGACCTTTGGTGTTTCGGTAATGGCGGACCTGGGATAAATATAACCAAAAAATATAAATCTGGTCTGGTCTGGCCCTATAAGAGCAAGAGCTGGCCCCCAAAGAACCTTAGGAAAGATGTTTTCGATCTTTGTTCCTTGAGGAAAGTTAGCGTTATTATTCTCATGAGTAATTCAAATTTTCACAATACAACGACAGTATTTACCGTTTCTGGAACTCTTTCTTCTGTTCTCTGATAAATTTATTTTATATTGTTTTCTTTTCACGGAATCCTTTAGTTTCTTTTTAGATAAAATTTTATGATTATGTTCACATTCCAATTTTACAAGTTTGGTTTCAATTTCGTTGAAAGTATATATTATACTTATCGATTGTGGTCTGCGACCAATCAGTGTTCAATGTAGTTTTTAAAGTTATTGCTTTTGGGTGTTATTTATTATTATGACGTATTTAATATTTTGCCTCATCATGATATACCCCGTTGATTGACACCACACCAAACATCAGTACAGTTTACTTTTCTAGCATCACGCACAAGTAACTAACATGAATGTTATAATCAACCTACGGTTATTATTTATGAGACAACACACATGTGATATAAAGTTTGTGTCGTGGCCAAATCGTTGAACTGAGTTCTTTGATATCTTCCTGGGTAGATCACGATACGCAGGCATTTCGTGGTTATTCTGATCATTAAACCCAATATAAAATTGGACAGATCTAGAGAGGTCAAACTATTTTTTTCAATGGATGCGCATCATAATATAATTTTGTTTCGAATCGACGACTGTGATGTTCAACGATTGGTATACGACATATATAACATATAATAAATTAATACTAATAGTTCAAAATGTTCATTTATGTCGAGTCGAACTTGCAGAAATGTATGAATGTTGCAAGACTGCTTTACTAAGTTAGCGAGAATACCGGACCAAATTGCTGATCTCAATATGTTGTCAATCAGTAATGTGTCTCACGGTTCATACCAAAATAGAAGAATAGTGCAAGAAGATGTATCACTACCATACCACAAGGCAAAGCCGCATAATATGCGTTAAGTATTAATAGGAAGTTACTCTAAGTACGCAAAGAATTGGAGCTTGAGTATAGGATAGCAAAATTATTTCGGCGGCTGTGTGACAAATCAAAAAGTGGTGATTCTTCTGTTTTGGTTTGTATAATTTAAGATTTTAGAAGTTGTAAAATAGGGTTAAAAGAGATTATAATGGCTATGAATGATCGCTGTGGATTTTGTACTAAGTGTCGTTAATTATTCAAATAGTAGGTACTTGTACTTACAATATCAAACTGGGACACTGGGAACTGCGACCCACTAAACTAGCCATCCAAAAGGATTATAGTTTTGAAGATAGATTAACCTATTAGAAAATAATATACAAAATCACTTGTTTGTCAGCCCGTTTACGTTACTTAACTTTTAGTCTGCGATATTCTACATAATATTTGGTTTTGATACAAAGCTGTAATTCTAAGGATCGGGCTATTAATTTGTGAAACCTACTAAAAGTTTGATAGTAATTCTTTAAATTGACGGTCATGTTTAGTTTTTGGTTTTTAAATGTGTCTTGCTGTCTTTTTTATGTATTAATTTATTAACATTTTATGTAAATGTGTTGTAAAAGTGAATTAATTTATTGATCAGATCACCTCTATGCTGCAGAAAGTTTAATTTTGCGATGGGACCATGATTTTCATTAGTATTACATTTTTAAATGCATTTCTAATTTAGTGTGATTGTGTTGTGCCTATAAAATAAAACTAAATTGTATTTAGAATTAATGATAATAAACTAGATGGTGCTCATCGATGTTTTAAGCTTTCTTTGTCTAAAAGCAAAAGCCACTGGAATAGCTTATCAATTGTTCAGATATGAATAAGAATTCCTATTCTCACATTAGTATGAAGGTTAGAATAGAAAACTATATCTTTGTAAAAGAACGCAAGAAGTTTGTTCCGTAAGAAACAAATTGTAGTTGCAGTTTGTAAACCTAAATGTGAGATAAATTGCCTATAAAATGGTAATTAGGAACTTCATTTAAAAATAAATGTTGGTATTGAAATAATAAGCTGTTTCAGTTTTATGTTATGTTTATCCCATTCATATCGAAATTATTCAATACAAAAAGATTGATAAATAAGTATATTTCTAGTCAATAATATAAAACTTTTAAGAGACGGGTGAATTTACGCTGCTTAAAATCTAACAAGTAATCTAAAGGCTAACTTACAAAATATTTTGTAAATGGAATATTATAAATTGTAAACAACTGAGTGAACGTAATGTACAAACAAATAAAACAGAAAATTTGAGCAAAAGAAATGAGATCGAAGCTAGATTTTATTTTACAAACAGGACGAGAAACTAAGGTTGCCAACTTTAGTAAACAAAACATTCACTAACATATATTTTTATTAACTATCATCGACTGTTTTATCGGTCGTGCGAAATAAAATGGTTAAAATAATATAATGATGAGAGTTCGAGCCAATATTTTAAGCAATATTATTAATTTAGTAATTCCGATTTCCGAGGGGTCTAACCTTACACATGATTTAGCTGCATTGTGTATGTAAAATAGCGGCAAATAAAATATCAGCTCGTTTTACACATCTTGTTAATATTCCAGATACAAATATCACAACATTTCTTAGCCTAAGCACTTATTCCTCTTTACAAATAACCTTAAATACAGCAATACACATTCATATTAAGTATTTCCTAAATACATACATATTTATTATGCATTTTTTTTACAGTAATCTTAATGCGTCTACTTCAGTGCCAGATCATTCGGAAATAAAATATTCATAAAAGAGAACAATCAACACATCAAATATATTAAAATTATAAAAATAGCATGGACACTAAAATATGGCCACTAGGAGAGTATTTAATTAAATGCGTACAAATATGGTACCGAGATTCATTTTTACATATCCAATAATACAATTTAAAGTGACATACTTACAAAATATTACGTACATTATCATTATTATAGTTATACTTATTAATTATCCATTGAAAAAAATACCTTTAAAACTTTCTAACTAGTTTCAGGGAACTGATATTTTACAGTCTTTTTACATGTATCGGTTTTAAATCCTGAGTACTTTTCAGAATAAATTAAAGCTTTCCTTTTTACAAAATATATAATATTAGGTATATAAATAAATTATGTAAATGCAATTAAATCATAACTTTTTGTGTCATATAGTCAGCATATAGCCGAAGGATCGCCTTCCATAGTGCAAGCTATATTATCTAATTTATGAGCTAAGTGCATTTTGTTGTCTAGACCTAATATAATTTGTTCTCTATATTTATTGACGTAGATGTACAACTCTTTCAATGCTGATAGAGTATCAAACTCATTCAGCTGCTCTACAGAGAGTTGTTGCATCGAAGTACTTAGCTCTTGGTCTGTAACTTGCGGTAATTGTGTAACCGCTTGATAAAACTGAATAACCATTTCTCTATAGGTAGGTAAATCCTTAGCAAAAAGTAATTTGTTTGATGGTGAGTCTTTACAAAGACGATGTTCTGTTAGCGAGCATGCGTCCATAAACGTTTGAGCGATCACAGATAATGATGAATCAACAGTGGCAGTTTTATTTATGTCGAAAATGAAATCTGGATTTTTTATAAGATTTACCCAAAATCTCAAAGGTAAGCTGTTAGATTTCCATGCATGAACAACTTCGGGATTCATTATTCCGTGAGCTCTCGCAGCATCGTCAAATAGATCAAATAACCACTTCACAGCTGGAGGGAGAACTTCGTTTACTGTTAGTATTGTACTAAAGAAATCGTCAACAAATTTGTGCACTGTACCTTTAGTGGACAGCAGACGAGTGAGGAATATTTCTGGAATGGCTTTATGACTGTGCTCTGATGACTTGTTGATGAAATGCTGGTACTCTATGGGCTTTACCAAATGGTAATAGTGTACATTTTGATCCGCGATGTCACTATTGTAAACGCGTATGTGAGAGTTGGTGCAGTAGATTCCTGTACAGTTCTTACAGGGTATCTTATACGGTGTGTTGAAAGCATCATTCTGTCTAGATATCAGAGACATAACAGCTGATTCTTTGACACCGTAGTGAGCCAAAGTATTTAATTTTCGCCAGCCATTGATTGTTTTAGTGGTGACATCTTCGTCTTGCAATGTAACATGTCCGCCTCTTCCATGACGCCATTCTAAATCGACTTCGTGAACGGAAGGACGCATCGAAAAGGGCGTGTTTTTGAATAAAGCATCAAGTATTTTTGATTTCACTTGTGATATGCTATCACAGTCTAAAACTTTGCACTGTACTTTTTCATCAAAATCATCTTGCACTATATGCAAAGTTATAGTTTGATAATCGATTTGTTCCTTCAGAAGTTTTTCTTCCGATAAAGAATACCGTGCTTCATGAGTAATAGCATCAACTACGCCTTTTTCGATTTGATGCTTAATTGCTTTAAAAAGTAAAAACAGGGAAGAACCAGCGTAATCTTTGAGATAATAATACATGCATAAAGCCATCCAATTCGTTAACATTTTTTCAACGACACTTTCTGTTCTTCGTAGCATTAATTGAGGGTGCTTATTACAGACAGATTTATCAATGAGGCGCATAAGAAGTGACTTTAGTATGTCGGTGGCATATTCCATTTTACCCATCAGAATCACCATCAACAACGAGGCAACGTTTACTTTGTCCCTAATGTTGAATGATTTTTGAGCTTCTAATGTGTCTATAAATGACAGAAGGAAACATTTATTATTCAAAAGCTGTTCAAATTGGATCATCGCTGCATCATAATTGGTCCTTGGAGTATTAATAAATTGCCGCTGGACATTCAGTATCGGATGGTCTGAAACGCCAGGGAAGAAAACATTCATCACGTAATTTACATGATCCAGAGTGGGAATACCTGAATGTTCCAAATCAGCTGCCAAGTCTGACATATCGGTCTGCAATTCGGCGAAAGCTAATTTGCACTCCAGTCTTACGTTACTTTCGAGTGTGTCCATTTGAATCTGTATCCTTTTATACTCTCTTTCAGCTTTAGTGCTACGCCGTCGGTACACTACTAAAACGATCATGAAAAATAAAACTAGAAAGAAAGTTCCCGCGGCAATACCCGCAATTACTTCCGGTGGGAAGTTATAGTTCCTGAGTAGTTCATAATGGAGATATCCTATAGGAAATCTTAGATTGCGTCCTATTTTAACAACCACCAGAGGCAAGTTTATATCTGTTACTTGCACTCCATTTTCATCTGTGCTTGAAGGTTGAACAACAGGTGGCGTGCACAACAACTGTTGCATAGTTAAACTTGTAACGTTACATAGTTCTGTACCAATAGTTACGATCACGTCAGACTCATCACTTCCTCTTATTAAATTTTCTCCTTCTATAACTAATGGATCTCCAGTATATGATTTGATTCTGTTAGGAAATTGATAGACATGTGGATCTTCAACAAAAACCATATGAGTTCGAGGTGGATTAAAATACTTCTCTAAATCATGCATGGTTTCTACATTGTCCATAACAAAGCCAACTTTCATTGCTATTTGAGGCGTGCTGGTTTGAGATTTTGTTGCTAAAAGAATCTCGTGATACTTCTTGTTTATTGCAGGACTCGGACATTCCATTTGATTAGAGTTAAGCACGACGCAAGCAGTGTAGTTCACAGGAAGCTCTTCATTGCCGTAATACAGTTTCATTAATGGTTTCTGGATGGTATGTAAGTTAGTGCCATGAACTGTTATCATTCTTCCACCAGATACAAAACTTTTCAAAGGCTTTATTTCCATAATAGTGGGGTCTGCTGTGTAATTATATAGTTCTCCATTAATAGTTCTATTAGCATTGTCAATAGATACAGTTACCGATGTGACTACGCGAGGTGATCCAGCTTTTGGTGTTATACATATTAATCTGCTGTTTGATGTTTGTGTTTTATTAACAGAGCATGGTAAGTCGTCCAAATAGGCAAAAACTGTGGATCCAATATTTAAATGCTGCCCTCCTATAGCTAATTGTGTGCCACCAGAAACTGGGCCTAAAGCAGGATAAATGCCTTGCAGTTTGATATTTTTGTAACTAAATAACACAGAAGATTCTGTATATCCTGAGTCATTCTCTACTATTACCGGTGCAACAGCAGAACCATTTGATGCACCCGTTCGACATGTAATGCTTACTGAAACCTCGAAATCGACAATATCGCAAGGTACCTCGCCAATACGAACTTTCCCTTTTACTTCTTCTACTCTCAGACCAAGATTGCTTCCTTCAATAGTGACTACTGTTCCTCCTTCTATTGGACCACTTAATGGTTTGATCATATCAATTCTAGGTTTAGGACATTCAGTGACTGGATTTTCAAGACATGATTCGCTGTAAGAACAGGAGTTACCACACCAAGTGCATTGATAGATGGAGTTTCGCGTGATGCATAGGGAGCAGTCTGCATGTTCTCTGTGGGAACCAAGAATTTCACACTTGTATAATGTAATTGTTATGGTATCAATGTAATGTTTATGGTTCCAAACCACTTTGACACTAACATTGTATTCTCCAACATCTTCTTCATATGAATACGTAGTTTTATCGCATACGATGAAATGGTTTGACTCCACCCTAGCAGGTAAAATCATGTTTGCAAGTTCAATGCTCACAATACATTGGAATCCTGTGTGACCTGGCTGAAGATGAGGTAGGTTTTCAACCTCCAATTCCAACTCTTTAGGTACATTGTTTGGCAATAAAATGGGTTTCTTGTATTGTCTTATTCGAGGGCAATGTCCTATTCCATGATTGAGCAACTTTGTTGGGTTGTTTTCTCCACTAATTATGGTTCTCTGACACACAGAGGTGTCATGTGTACATCGATTATCATAAATACACCAGTTGCACGCCCACTCACTCATTATGCATGAATGGCATGTTGTGTGCTTAGAGCAATCATAAAAAGCAAAGTTTCTTGAAACAAAATCCTTATTGGTTTCTGATGAGTGCACTGATAAAGGTACAAAAACATGATCTTGATTTTGAGGTATTTTAGGCCTGTGTTTCAATTCAGGTGTAGGGCAAGCTAATCCATTAGATGTGACTGCTGCATCAATGGGTGGAGTATTGCCAAAGACACATTTATATTTTGCACCAAAAGGAAGCTCTGGCAATGTCCTGATGACTAGTTGTACAGTAGTAACTTCATTCATAGATATTCTATCTGGTAAAATTTGTTCAAAATCAATACACTGTTGGCCCACATATTGAGATAACCATCTGGGAGCACTTTGTGTTCCCTTTTGACACATGCTTTGTACAGTACATCGTTTTTCCAAAGAACACCAGCCGCAATGTGGATCATTTGATTCAAGACATGAGGAGCAATTGCCATGCTCTGCACATTTTTCAGTTGGAATTTGCACTATTTTATTTTTCCCTACAATATATAAAGTTTTTTGATATGGAGATAGAGTTGTATCAGGGAGTAGTTTTTGACCTGGCAGGATTTCTTCACTGGAATATTCTAATGCTTTATCAGCATCAATTAATACTTTCTTCAATGTTCCATCAGTGGTACCAAGGAAAGCTACAGTATGCAATCCAGTAACAGACATAGTCACTGAAGTAATTAATGTGTCATTCCAGTGAATTACGGACATAGTTTTAATGGGATACAGACCACTTATCTTTAGACCGACCTCACAAAAGTTTAGAATATTACCTACAGAGCCAACACTGGGACATTTACCATCTGAGATCATACCTGATATGTAACCCATGTTACGAGCTTTGGTGCTACCGTTGAAGCACATGTGGACATTTTCGTTGAACTTAATTTCTATTTCTTGTAGAGAAAATACGCAAATTGCTGACTTTGCACTGGGTTCATTAGTTATGCCTTTAGATGGGCTGAATGTAGCTACTAATATTGAATCACCTATCTCAATTCCCAGCTGTGAAGCCAGGTTTGCACCAGCCCTGGCAACTTTAGCATCTTGGATTAAATTATAATTGACAACTTCACTCTTACCATTAACAATTTCCTCTCGTACATGACATTCAAGGGTGACTTCGGTATAGCTATTGTAGTTATCATCATTCACACAGGTCCGGGCCAGACGAGACACATATCCAAGTTCTTCATTACCAGCAAGGTGAGAGTGTTTCTGGATGATCACAAAGTAAGCATAATCACTAGCATTGAACCCATACACATATTGCACTAGGAAGTTGTCCCTATACTTCACATCAATTTGTATTAAACTCTGCTTTGAGAATGTGAACTGTGCCAGGTCCAAAGTCATGATATCCCGGCTAGCAATAGCTGGCACGTCGTGTCGGTACTCTCCATTGTTGGTGAAGGTAGTTCCCACATACAGCACATTGGATCTGTCCCAGGAGTTGTATCGTTCGGGGCCGATAAAGGCGTATGTGGAAGCATCAGCATCGTTGGCTGCCACGCTAATCGCGACGAACTCCGGCTCCGCCGATAGATCGCCCAGCTTGTACTTGTAACACGCTCCTTGCATCACAGACCCACAGGCTATCACAATCCTCGATTCTTGGTCTATCACTAAGATTTTGTTCACATTGTCGATCCATGATGTTTTGATTTCGGGCGACGGACACCCGCTGGCATGACACATAGGATTATCGAGTTTGGGCCCCGTTTTTATTACATGAATGGGTTTTAGGTCTGGACTCAGTTGATGGAGCCAGTTTATTGAACCAGCGTAGACTTGCCCACTTGCTCTGTCGACTGCGAAGTGGTTGAAGTGGTATGTTTCGTTTTGTTGATTAGGATATTGGGATATAAACTCGTACCCATACAATATCGAGCAGCGAAGCCAAATTGTTATGACTAACACAGGCCTGAAGGCAGCCATGTTCACATTTTATTATGTTTCCTAATTATTAGTTCACTTTTTCACAACTGCAATGCACTTTTTAATTCATTTCAACCCATTTTTCTATTACAAAAATATTAGTGTAAAAAGCGTTTATCGATGCTGCCATTGACATGGAATAAACAATAGTTTTATTTTTTTATGAAGAAAGAATAAATATCCATAGACAATTTGTGTGTTACCATAGTAAAAAAATAGCGACATCTATTGACCGTCGGCCTAACTACTACGCACACCAACTCACAAGGACCACTCATAGATGGCGCTGATAACACTGTTATTACCTGTTATTTTTATAAGTTATAAAAACCAGGCACAACACTATTCAATTGTTTTTTTTTTTCGATTCGTTACCGGTTTTTTATATTATAATCTGTGGTAAATTTACAAAAGCTTTGCTTCACACTTTGCTTGTTGTATTTTGTATTTTCTAAATAAAATAATAATCTAAAAGTGTTTTATTGTGTGAATTATTATCTAAGACAACCCTGTGAACTATATTCAGAACAATGTAGCTCTTAAAAATTGTTGCTATAGTATACACAAGTAGTATTCTAGTTCAATACTTGCGGTCCACGCTGGAGAAAATGATAATTTCGCTTATATTTCTATGAGTAGGGTGTGTTAGTTTGTAAAAATGATGGCATCGATGGCAGCTGGGGGTCCAGGGGACCCTCACACCCAGATGAACACGTACCGGAGCTATGTAACCATGCTGGCTGATCCCGGTGCCAAGGACGAGATCAAGCTGAAAGCAGCGCAGGAACTCAGTGAAAACTTCGAGGTACGAACTTTATCATTCTAAAATTATACATACAGCAGGGAGTAGGTATTGCTCTGAAAGGGAGAACTGTTGTTTTGCTATCCATACTTTTCATATAGAAGCCAACATTATAGACTGTAAGAGCTTTTATATCTTCAAGTAATTATCCCCATTTTAGGTGATTCTTAGCTCTCCACAATACCCTCAATTTCTGGAGCACTCCTTGAAGATTTTCCTAAAGATACTCCAAGAAGGCGAACCTCACTTCATAGCTGAGTACAATATTCAGCAAGTGAGGAAACTTATACTTGAGATGATACACCGGCTTCCCATTAGTGAAACACTGAGGCCATATGTAAAGAACATACTGATTCTGATGCTTAAGCTTATGGAGATAGAAAATGAGGAAAATGTCCTGGTCTGCTTGAAGATCTTTATGGAACTACACAAGCAGTACAGGCCGGCCTATAGCACTGAAGTTGATGTAAGTGATTTTTTTAAACTCCGTCTGAACAGATTTTGTTCAGCTGTTTCAAATTCATATTTTTCCGTCAGGACCATAAATTAAGTTAAATTTCACTAATCTTGAAAATGTTTATGTTGAAAGTATATTCAATTTACTGAAGATTAAATCACTAGTTGTTATAAGTCAATTTTGTTACAGTTTGTAATGTAAAGAGTGTTCATGTTTAAAATTATTTTGTAGATTCACAAATTCCTACAATGGGTCAAAGGTATATACTCTGACTTGCCCAATCACCTGCCTAAAATATTTGAGCCTAAACCCACAATAAGGGTGAAGGACCTATCAGAGGTGAACATTGATCAGCTGCTGCAGGAAACATACACCACCACTCCCATACACACTGAAAAGAAATTACTTGATGGCAGTGTGGTTACTGTGAGTATATAAAAGTTATAGTTTCTTGCCATTCTTTCTCAGAAAAATTATACATGAAAAGAAAATTTGCTGACTTGTGGAATTTAATATAGTTACTATTTAAAAAAATTCAATTTTACTGAATGTTGCACAAGTTTGCACAATAAATTAAGTAAATTAAATTATTTGGATAATTTCTTAATATTAAATTAACTTTTTATTTTACATCTTATGAGGGAATTATGCAGTAAAATCAATGATTATATTGATTTCTGTAAAATTATTTAAAAGATAGATGTTTGAAATAGAGTCTATTTCTGTTTAATAGACTAGGTATTATTAGATAGAAATAAATTATTCCGACTTTTTATTTCAGTACAACTTAATCCCACGATCGGTGCTATCATTGAAAGTCATCCAAGAGTTGCCAATTATAGTGGTGCTGATGTACCAGTTGTACAAACAGAATGTGCACCAAGAAGTCAGCAACTTTATTCCGCTTATCATGGAGACCATAACTCTACAGCCAGCTGCTAACCACAGGTATCTGTTGAGTTTGAGACTGTTTTGTCTCTTTTATTAGCATTAATAGCTCAAGCAATTTAGATAACTACCTATCCAATACCGATTGATGTTACTGCATAGATAAAATTTTTTTGTTTTAGAATAATTAAATATCTGAAACTACTTTTTTTAGGGTTCCATAGTCAACTACGAAGGAAAAGTTACTTCGGGGTTTGATACCTACTGGTGTGAAATGCACTAGTTGTCAGAAGTAAAAAAGGCATTTTAAAATTTTGGTTATCGTTTTTCTGGAAAATGATATTCCTGGAAAATCTAGGTTTGGGATTTGGAAGAAAACCCGTGTTCTATCTGCTGCAAAATTTTATTTTTTATTTTTAAAAGAGTTCTTTATGATTCCCGTTTTATCGCCCCTTCCCCTAATTTTGATTTTTCCCGACTGTACACACTTCAGGATAGCTTGTAGCAGTTTCTTCATCTGGTTGGTGGCTGCATATTCGCACTGACTGAGTATATTCTCATCATTCAGCTGCTCTGTTATCATATCTATACACTTCTGCTCCAGACCAGGCATCATGTAATAGGAGGCTAATTGAAGAAGCTCTTCGAGTCCACTGTCAGGCATCTTACGAAGATACAAATAATCCTTGAAGTGTTCTAAGGTTTGTTTTGTAATGCCGGGGATGGTGACATGGCCGGTTCTACTTTCCTTCCAGTCTCTGCAGAGCATTGCCTTTAAGACGTCACTGGAGGCAGCAAGGACGGCTTTGTGAACTGAGACTGCGCCGCCATCATCGCCACAGAGCTCGAAGTCTGTTAGTACAGTGTCGTCATACAAACAATTATATTCTGTTTCCACCTCCACTGATACATCCAAGTAGTACGTGCAGTTCTGGCTCTTAAACTTCTTAATTTTCAGCCATTTGCCGCAATTGGTGGAAAATTCGTGTTTTTCTATATCAAGTTCATCACTGGAGAAGTAGAATATTTTAATGGCGTCCGTTTGGTACGCCTTCCCTGCTTTGCCGTAGATCGTGGAGGTGTATTCGTATTCGTCCTGTTTACTATTCAAGGACATCTTGAATACGGCAATACACATCTGGAAGAGGATGCTGTTATTGAGGGTGTATTCCGGGGTGTAGAAGTAGTTCCACTCGTTGGTCTTCAGGTTGGTGGCGTTGATCTCAACCTCAACCTTGGCGTCGAACCCTCCTCCGGCCCGCTGCTTCATGTCCCTCACGTTTACTCCGCTCATCATTGATATATTTACTATAAAATTTTGTTGGATTTTGTTGCTCAAAACTAAAATAAAATAAAATTCTAAAATACAAATGGTTGTAAAATATATACAAAAAAATTTTTGTGCCTGTCAACAACTTTGTCAAAAAAAAAAAAAAATGCAATGATTACTCAGTGCTGCAATGATTGTTGTTATTAATTTTTCTTCATCTGTGATTGCTGTGATTTATAAAAGGTTTAATTATTTATTTAGCTTCCTACTTTTAAAAAAAACTCAAATGACACATTGTCAGTCTAAGGGTGGTCTAAGGCTTTTTCTTTTTACAGGTTGTTGCAAAAAGTTATTCACAGAATAGAGAATATATTTAGTATAAAATATAATATAATAATAATAATAAATATATCGATATAAGCGAGTCACAGTCATAAATAGTTCCTAAGCAAGTCTCTCTTATTCTGATGGGGTGGAGGGTTCGACGCCAAGGTTGAGGTTGAGATCAACGCCACCAACCTGAAGACCAACGAGTGGAACTACTTCTACACCCCGGAATACACCCTCAATAACAGCATCCTCTTCCAGATGTGTATTGCCGTATTCAAGATGTCCTTGAATAGTAAACAGGACGAATACGAATACACCTCCACGATCTACGGCAAAGCAGGGAAGGCGTACCAAACGGACGCCATTAAAATATTCTACTTCTCCAGTGATGAACTTGATATAGAAAAACACGAATTTTCCACCAATTGCGGCAAATGGCTGAAAATTAAGAAGTTTAAGAGCCAGAACTGCACGTACTACTTGGATGTATCAGTGGAGGTGGAAACAGAATATAATTGTTTGTATGACGACACTGTACTAACAGACTTCGAGCTCTGTGGCGATGATGGCGGCGCAGTCTCAGTTCACAAAGCCGTCCTTGCTGCCTCCAGTGACGTCTTAAAGGCAATGCTCTGCAGAGACTGGAAGGAAAGTAGAACCGGCCATGTCACCATCCCCGGCATTACAAAACAAACCTTAGAACACTTCAAGGATTATTTGTATCTTCGTAAGATGCCTGACAGTGGACTCGAAGAGCTTCTTCAATTAGCCTCCTATTACATGATGCCTGGTCTGGAGCAGAAGTGTATAGATATGATAACAGAGCAGCTGAATGATGAGAATATACTCAGTCAGTGCGAATATGCAGCCACCAACCAGATGAAGAAACTGCTACAAGCTATCCTGAAGTGTGTACAGTCGGGAAAAATCAAAATTAGGGGAAGGGGCGATAAAACGGGAATCATAAAGAACTCTTTTAAAAATAAAAAATAAAATTTTGCAGCAGATAGAACACGGGTTTTCTTCCAAATCCCAAACCTAGATTTTCCAGGAATATCATTTTCCAGAAAAACGATAACCAAAATTTTAAAATGCCTTTTTTACTTCTGACAACTAGTGCATTTCACACCAGTAGGTATCAAACCCCGAAGTAACTTTTCCTTCGTAGTTGACTATGGAACCCTAAAAAAAGTAGTTTCAGATATTTAATTATTCTAAAACAAAAAAATTTTATCTATGCAGTAACATCAATCGGTATTGGATAGGTAGTTATCTAAATTGCTTGAGCTATTAATGCTAATAAAAGAGACAAAACAGTCTCAAACTCAACAGATACCTGTGGTTAGCAGCTGGCTGTAGAGTTATGGTCTCCATGATAAGCGGAATAAAGTTGCTGACTTCTTGGTGCACATTCTGTTTGTACAACTGGTACATCAGCACCACTATAATTGGCAACTCTTGGATGACTTTCAATGATAGCACCGATCGTGGGATTAAGTTGTACTGAAATAAAAAGTCGGAATAATTTATTTCTATCTAATAATACCTAGTCTATTAAACAGAAATAGACTCTATTTCAAACATCTATCTTTTAAATAATTTTACAGAAATCAATATAATCATTGATTTTACTGCATAATTCCCTCATAAGATGTAAAATAAAAAGTTAATTTAATATTAAGAAATTATCCAAATAATTTAATTTACTTAATTTATTGTGCAAACTTGTGCAACATTCAGTAAAATTGAATTTTTTTAAATAGTAACTATATTAAATTCCACAAGTCAGCAAATTTTCTTTTCATGTATAATTTTTCTGAGAAAGAATGGCAAGAAACTATAACTTTTATATACTCACAGTAACCACACTGCCATCAAGTAATTTCTTTTCAGTGTGTATGGGAGTGGTGGTGTATGTTTCCTGCAGCAGCTGATCAATGTTCACCTCTGATAGGTCCTTCACCCTTATTGTGGGTTTAGGCTCAAATATTTTAGGCAGGTGATTGGGCAAGTCAGAGTATATACCTTTGACCCATTGTAGGAATTTGTGAATCTACAAAATAATTTTAAACATGAACACTCTTTACATTACAAACTGTAACAAAATTGACTTATAACAACTAGTGATTTAATCTTCAGTAAATTGAATATACTTTCAACATAAACATTTTCAAGATTAGTGAAATTTAACTTAATTTATGGTCCTGACGGAAAAATATGAATTTGAAACAGCTGAACAAAATCTGTTCAGACGGAGTTTAAAAAAATCACTTACATCAACTTCAGTGCTATAGGCCGGCCTGTACTGCTTGTGTAGTTCCATAAAGATCTTCAAGCAGACCAGGACATTTTCCTCATTTTCTATCTCCATAAGCTTAAGCATCAGAATCAGTATGTTCTTTACATATGGCCTCAGTGTTTCACTAATGGGAAGCCGGTGTATCATCTCAAGTATAAGTTTCCTCACTTGCTGAATATTGTACTCAGCTATGAAGTGAGGTTCGCCTTCTTGGAGTATCTTTAGGAAAATCTTCAAGGAATTATCCCGATTTGAGGTGATTCTTA
>JARACY010002305.1:0-44370 GCA_029255725.1 Scrobipalpa atriplicella | reverse complement strand
AAAACAATACTTGAAGCCTTAATACGCCCCTGAGTATCCAACTACGTGGATCCGAGACTCATCTGCATCGCGGTCGCGCCAAATTGTTAATTCAGCCCGTTTTTAAAACACACAAAACTTCAGCTCGCTCAAAACTTAGCTCTCAGTAATTGGGTTACCAAAACTTAAATTTATCGCTTTCCGAGGAACTGTAATATTGTTACAGTTCGCGAAATGTGCTATTTCTGTTTTAAGTTAGGAAGACGGATTGTTTACCTGCAGCTGTAGGAAAAGACTCATCTTGTTACATGAATTTTACTCGTGAAGAGATAAACTCGATTAATTGCATGTTGGACTGGAATACAACGGTTATAATTTCACTAGTTAGCATTCTTTTCCGATAGTAATAATTTTTCGATTAAGAAATTAAGGAAAGGTGATTCATTAAAGAGGTGATTCGTTTTTGGAGGTGTTATAATTGATATGGCCTAAAGAAGGATATTGATCAGTAGGTATATTAAGTGTGCGATAACCATCCTATGAGCTATCACATTGTGTTAACAACAAATCCCTAGTTCAATTAGGCCCAATTTCTAGAAATATCTATTCTTAGCTATTCTACGCAAACCTGTCTAGGTCCTAAATTAGCCCTTCAAAACTGACTTCCCTAAATTAGGACTACGTAGATATTCTTGGAATAGCGCTTAATTAAATTGTCGTCTAAGCCTATTTTAACCATGGCATGGCATCTGATTTTCTACTGCTTCAGAACTGCAGTTGTCGCAATGGTGACGTGAAATTCCATAGAAAATCTGTCAGCTGTCCTGTCTCTTCCAGTATGCCATGCGCCTAAAAGTGGTGTAATGATGGGTTATAATAAAATTCAATTTGGTAATGAATAATACTACACAATCTTTCTATTAAATAACATGCTGAATACACGACTATAAATCGGAATTTACATGAACTAGTAAATGGTTTACGAGTGTTGGCACCTGTCCCACTCGCAGCCCTCTTCCGCCTCTCATAACCGCCTCTCTTACTGCACCGGTGAGTGGGTTTGATTCATTTCACTGACTGTGCTTGTGGTGCAGTGCAGTGTTTTTTAGTGCATTTTCCTTCTTGGTTTGATTCGATTTGATCGAATGTTCAAATTGTGTTTGTAGGCAATATTTGTTCGCCATCGCACCTGATGGGAAATGATGCAGATGATGGAACATTCTTACCTAGATAATGCTGTCTATGTCAAGAAAGGAAGGGTTTTTGTGTAGAAAATGGGCATGAAGCCACTTTCTAAAGCATTTCAATTCATTTGCAAGTGCTTCGCTTTTGTGAGCTTAGCTTGTTTGGATCGAAACGGAATCCAACTCTTTAAGAGAAGCCGGTTAGGCACAATCTCCGCAGTGTGATCCTTCCCCACAAGGGGGTCTTTCCCACGTGTATCCCTGTCCTGCAAACCAACTGTCATACGGACACTTCCGTATCTGGACAGTGGTAAATAAACTACGTACCGATGCGTTTCGTTTTCTCTCACTTTCATAACAAAGGCCAAAGTGCCTTTAACACTATTTCAATTCATTCTGTAAGTAAGTGCAAGAGTAATAAACCGGTGTAACAGGAATAAAGCTCATGTAACATTTTATCAAACTGAAGAAACGACTATCATTGCTACCTAATCTAGCCTTCTTAATTTACCAATATGGACTTCGCCGCACCAAGTAAAACCACAGTAAAACAACACACACTACATTCATGTAATTGAATATTTGCACCAACTTTATACTGATGGCGCTCCAAATAACCCAGTCATGTTCGTGTACGGAGCTAGCTGCAGTCATACGTTCGTTTACGAAGCTAGCTGCACTCGTATGAAGCCAGATGAAGATTTTACGAGTGTTGGCACCTTTCCCGTGTCGTTCCACACAAATATGCAAAACCTCACGTGTATTTACACTTGTTTAAGCCTCATCTAAAGAAAAAAAAAATTGTTTTAGTTTATTTATCACCTAACACTTCCAGGCATACCATAGAGCGGTGAATGAAACTTAGCGATAAACATATTTCCCCAAGGAACATGGGTAAGTCACAATACATAGGTGTTAGGTAGGTACTTCCATGCTGGACTGGGAGCGATAGAAAAACATAGAATGTGCCAGCTGCATATCCTTCCGGGCATTCGATTTCAGTATATTGTAATTTAGGCGATGGGATGGGTAGGTATGTGGTGTAGGTACCTACTAGATGATCATATATTATCATACTATAAATATAATAAGACTAGGTATAGGCTTACAATATTATGTAAGTAGTTTCATAATAATCTATCTCTATATTTGTTTTTTCTTTGGGTTGGATCGTAATATGAATTTTGATATGTATGACTATATAGTTCTCTGTAACAACTGCATAGCTAGATGCATAGCGGGCGAGCAAGCCTGGCGTATAATTACAGCGGTCGGCGTACGCTTGCGGCCTGGAAACGTTCAGCATTTACATAAGTAATAGTAGGTACCTACTATAGTATATGTACAAATCTATAAAAAAAAAACAACATAAGTAGTATTTTATGTCGAGTCTTTGTGGGTGGTCCATGCCCAGAAATGGACGGTTGGTGATATGGTAGTGTCTTCGTCAAACTTTCCCGAATTAGAACAATAAATGGGCATAACATGAGACTATTCAGACTTCAAAAAATTGGATAATGTAATTATAGGATAAATATGACATTAATCGTCAAAGATTATCCTCAAGTCACACAAATGAAACTATTACAACAGAAGTACCCTAGAGAGCGCGACTCCTGTAGTTAAACGGGAATACGGGACGGAACTGCAGTGCGCCATTCCGCGATACCGGGACGGTAATATTCACTTGCATTTGCTCTTCTTTGTTGCACTTCGCGAACTTATCGAACTTGACTGTATATACGAAAGTAGAGTCACCCTGTATCCCTTACGGAGTAAATATTAACCACCTCATATTTATTACTAGCTTTCCACCCCGCGGTTTCACCCGCTGCTTAATGAGATTTCCCGTGGGCATGAGAATTTTTTTCCGCAGTATAAAGTAGCCTAATGTGTAAATCCAGGGTGTCAGCTAACTCCCATACCAAATTATTATAAAATCCTCCAGCCGTTTAGACGTGAAGAAGTAACAAACATACACACTCACACACTCACAAACCTTCGCCTTTATATTAGTAGTTGAACTTTGCGAACTTATTGAACACAGGTTCAGGAAGTCTTGGAGTTAACATTGTGAAAAATAACTTTCTGAACGCTTTAAATATTGAAAATAATAATAAGTACTCTAGTCTAATACCATCGTATCGACATTTTGCATTCATGGATTCATAAAAAAAAGCTTTTATCAGCTTTTATCATTTAAAAGTTTAAAGAGAAATCACACAGGCAAATTTTCTTCACTACGATAATAATGTGATTTCCACAGAAAAGATAACGTCGTCGTAGTCAAAATATAATAGATATTTCCAAAGAGGATTATAAAATTTGGTATGGAGTTAGCTGACACCCTGGATTTACACATAGGCTACTTTATACTGCGGAAAAAAATTCTCATGCCCACGGGAAATCTCATTAAGCCGCGGGTGAAACCGCGGGGTGGAAAGCTAGTAATAAATATGAGGTGGTTAATATTTACTCCGTAAGGGATACAGGCGTGACTCTACTTTCGTATATACAGTCAAGTTCGATAAGTTCGCGAAGTGCAACAAAGAAGAGCAAATGCAAGTGAATATTACCGTCCCGGTATCGCGGAATGGCGCACTGCAGTTCCGTCCCGTATTCCCGTTTAACTACAGGAGTCGCGCTCTCTAGGGTACTTCTGTTGTAATAGTTTCTTTGTGTGACTTGAGGATAATCTTTGACGATTAATGTCATATTTATCCTATAAATTACATTATCCAATTTTTTGAAGTCTGAATAGTCTCATGTTATGCCCATTTATTGTTCTAATTCGGGAAAGTTTGACGAAGACACTACCATATCACCAACCGTCCATTTCTGGGCATGGACCACCCACAAAGACTCGACATAAAATACTACTTATGTTGTTTTTTTTTTTATAGATTTTGTACATATACCTATAGTAGGTACCTACTATTACTTATGTAAAATGCTGAACGTTTCCAGGCCGCAAGCGTACGCCGACCGCTGTAATTATACGCCAGGCTTGCTCGCCCGCTATGCATCTAGCTATGCAGTTGTTACAGAGAACTATATAGTCATACATATCAAAATTCATATTACGATCCAACCCAAAGAAAAAACAAAATAGAGATAGATTATTATGAAACTACTTACATAATATGTAAGCCTATACCTAGTCTTATTATATTATAGTATGATAATATATGATCATCTAGTAGGTACCTACACCACATACCTACCCATCCCATCGCCTAAATTACAATATACTGAAATCGAATGCCCGGAAGGATATGCAGCTGGCACATTCTATGTTTTTCTATCGCTCCCAGTCCAGCATGGAAGTACCTACCTAACACCTATGTATTGTGACTTACCCATGTTCCTTGGGGAAATATGTTTATCGCTAAGTTTCATTCACGCTCTATGGTATGCCTGGAAGTGTTAGGTGATAAATAAACTAAAACAATTTTTTTTTTCTTTAGATGAGGCTTAAACAAGTGTAAATACACGTGAGGTTTGCATATTTGTGTGGAACGACACGGGAAAGGTGCCAACACTCGTAAAAATCTTCATCTGGCTTCATACGAGTGCAGCTAGCTTCGTAAACGAACGTATGACTGCAGCTAGCTCCGTACACGAACATGACAGGGTTATTTGGAGCGCCATCAGTATAAAGTTGGTGCAAATATTCAATTACATGAATGTAGTGTGTGTTGTTTTACTGTGGTTTTACTTGGTGCGGCGAAGTCCATATTGGTAAATTAAGAAGGCTAGATTAGGTAGCAATGATAGTCGTTTCTTTCAGTTTGATAAAAAGTTACATGAGCTTTATTCCTGTTACACCGGTTTATTACTCTTGCACTTACTTACAGAATGAATTGAAATAGTGTTAAAGGCACTTTGGCCTTTGTTATGAAAGTGAGAGAAAACGAAACGCATCGGTACGTAGTTTATTTACCACTGTCCAGATACGGAAGTGTCCGTATGACAGTTGGTTTGCAGGACAGGGATACACGTGGGAAAGACCCCCTTGTGGGAAGGATCACTCTGCGGAGATTGTGCCTAACCGGCTTCTCTTAAAGAGTTGGATTCCGTTTCGATCCAAACAAGCTAAGCTCACAAAAGCGAAGCACTTGCAAATGAATTGAAATGCTTTAGAAAGTGGCTTCATGCCCATTTTTCTACACAAAAACCCTTCCTTCTTGACATAGACAGGCATTATCTAGGTAAGAATGTTCCATCATCTGCATCATTTCCCATCAGGTGCGATGGCGAACAAATATTGCCTACAAACACAATTTGAACATTCGATCAAATCGAATCAAACCAAGAAGGAAAATGCACTAAAAACACTGCACTGCACCACAAGCACAGTCAGTGAAATGAATCAAACCCACTCACCGGTGCAGTAAGAGAGGCGGTTATGAGAGGCGGAAGAGGCTGCGAGTGGGACAGGTGCCAACACTCGTAACCATTTACTAGTTCATGTAAATTCCGATTTATAGTCGTGTATTTCAGCATGTTATTTAATAGAAAGATTGTGTAGTATTATTCATTACCAAATTGAATTTTATTATAACCCATCATTACACCACTTTTAGGCGCATGGCATACTGGAAGAGACAGGACAGCTGACAGATTTTCTATGGAATTTCACGTCACCATTGCGACAACTGCAGTTCTGAAGCAGTAGAAAAATCAGATGCCATGCCATGGTTAAAATAGGCTTAGACGACAATTTAATTAAGCGCTATTCCAAGAATATATCTACGTAGTCCTAATTTAGGGAAGTCAGTTTTGAAGGGCTAATTTAGGACCTAGACAGGTTTGCGTAGAATAGCTAAGAAATAGATATTTCTAGAAATTGGGCCTAATTGAACTAGGGATTTGTTGTTAACACAATGTGATAGCTCATAGGATGGTTATCGCACACTTAATATACCTACTGATCAATATCCTTCTTTAGGCCATATCAATTATAACACCTCCAAAAACGAATCACCTCTTTAATGAATCACCTTTCCTTAATTTCCTTAATCGAAAAATTATTACTATCGGAAAAAGAATGCCTAACTAGTGAAATTATAACCGTTGTATCCAGTCCAACATGCAATTAATCGAGTTTCTCTCTTCACGAGTAAATTCATGTAACAAAGATGAGTCTTTTCCTACAGCTGCAGGTAAACAAACCGTCTTCCTAACTTAAAAACAGAAATAGCACATTTCGCGAACTGTAACAATATTACAGTTCCTCGGAAAGCGATAAATTTTAAGTTTTGGTAACCCTATTACTGAGAGCTAAGTTTTGAGCGAGCTGAAGTTTTTGTGTGTTTAAAAACGGGCTGAATTAACAATTTGGCGCGACCGCGATGCAGATGAGTCTCGGATCCACGTAGTTGGATACTACAGGGCGTATTAAGGCTTCAAGTTTGTTTTATAGTTTTAAACTAGGAGTAACTTTCTATGCTAGCTAGCCTTGCTATCTATGCCTGGGAGGACCGCTACGCCAAGCATTGTACGCGCTGGTGCGTCTTATGGTTCAATTCAAGCTGGTATAACCAACTCAGTTTATGCAGAAATACCAGCGTTGAGCGCAAAACTTGACCTCCACCTCCTCTCTACGCACAATACGCGCGCGCCAGTAATGGACAACCCAAGTTATATTTGATAACGTCCATGAATTATGAGATCATCAAATTCGTCAAGTCGAGTAAGGACTGTGTCAGTTTAGTTGATGAACATTGGTGAGTGTAACAATCCTCAAACATACTTGCAGAATAATTTCAAATTTTACGCCCTTGTGTTTTGTCCTGAATTCGTCCCTGTGACAAATCCTGCGGGATTCCACAGCGCTCAGCGATGCGCTGCACTTCCCAGTTCCGAGTCTAGGGGAGTTTTTTGTTTAGTTTCTTAACAACTTGAGGCTTTTGTCTAATTGCGTCGGTTCCTCGTGACGCGACTTCTTAAGTAATGGTGATGCGGACGTTTCGGATTAGAATTACTTGGCAAGTAAGATAATCATCTTTTTAATTACCAAGACTTCCATTTTCAACAAGAACACCTGCTGCTTTTATTCCCAGGTATATTGTAAAATACCTACAGTAGATGAATTCAAGGTTTTCTAAATTACTTAGCTCTAAACCGTGTTCCAATATTCATTAGGCACTTTACTAAGCCGTTGACGCTCTGCCTACTACGCTAGTATACGTTTGATTGCGCATGTGTTTTGAGTGGTGATTAACATTTCCTATAATATATAAGTAATATTTATTGTTTCTCCCTAGGACTAAGAGTTAAGATTTAGGTACAAAACTAGAATTAACGTCCCAATTATTTTTTCTATCCAGTGAATTTAATTTTGTAAACTAGGATACTAGGATATATCCACCTAGTCTGGGTTTAAGCTAAGTGGTTTGTCAAAGGCCTGACTGGAGGAGCCAGCCTATACTTCATGCGGAGATGCCTCTCCAAGCGACCTCCGTTCCACAAGTGCCACACAAAGCCACCAACTACAGTTTAGGGTGATCGCGAATTGCCACATCTTCATTATTCAATTCAATTCAATATATTTATTTCAGACAATGTCTTTAGGAGGATTTATTAATGTGGCTTTCTTATCATTGCTCTCTGTGATAATACATAGTGGAAATTATATTTCGTAAGGAGACCTGACACTAGATTAGTAAGTATGATATGTCTCTACCGATAGTACTAGGTTTAAGCTAAGTGGTTTGTCAAAGGCCTGACCGGAGGGGCCGGCCTATACTTCATGCGACTCTCCAAGCGACCTCCGTTCTGCAAGTAGCACACAAAGGCACCATCCACAGTTTAAGGTAATCGCGTATTGCTACGACTTCTTTCTTTATTTATTTCATCATTTATTGAGCATAGAAATATATAGGACAAGTACCTTAAAAACAAAGACACAACAGGGGCTGCTTATCTCCAAAACTAAATTTCTTACAGCAGACCTACAGAAAAGAAATAACATAAAAGTATATGCGGATAAGACGTGCACAATATATATACTTAGGTGAATTCAAATAACATTTTGAGACCACACTTTTACAATTAATCATCATTTGCTTGTCTTACTTTGAGGTAAGCGCAAGATGTACAATTATCAATCGCAGGCGTAGGATACGTACGAGTAAGTCATATTGTTTCAAGACATGCTCTTTTAATATAAAATGTGACGAAAACCTAAATATGAAAACAGAGCCATCTCGGTAATGTGCGTTGAGCTTTACCCGTGTCAGGCCTTGCAGGAGTGCAGCTAGTCCATTGTGTGAACGTTTAGGAGGCTTCTGTAGTAGTTTCGCTGCAGCTATCTGGGGCGCCTCTGTTGTAAGTAACCTTGTGTAAGTAACATTCATACTGCCAGATACGAAGCGAATGCTATTCAGTTTATTTATGACTTGACATAGGTAAACGTAACGCTTAATTTTTCACAATTTTGATAAAGAACGCTATTATCTGCATTAGTATTTTATTTCTTTTGGAATCATGTTGGTAAATGTACCAAAAAGCCCTGGAGGACCCACCACGGCCTTCGGCGAACCGTTCGATTTCCTCCTGTGCATTTTTTAAATATATTTAACCGATCATCCTAAATTCAGAGTAAGCTCGGCCCCGTAAATTATGAGCTAATGATGATGTATGTTTAACGAAACACAACCTTGATCTTGGCGAATAATAAAATGTGCAAACATAACGCACTATATAGCTATAATGAACGTGCCAGCTGATCCAAAAAAGGAAATGATTACTTGTCTGTATAAATATATTATTTATTGTTTATACAGTTGTATTCTACAGAAGCAATGACCCCGCTAATATAAGTTACGGTTGTTTCAACAATCAGAGTACACTATTAAAGAAAAGACGGTTAGATAATTAAAAAAAAAATACTTTATTTTTTAACCGTGTGGTGCCTATTCTAGCATCACCCCATCACTTCCTGCGGGTGTCGTAAAAGGCGACAAAATGATAAATCCAGGGAATGGGCAGCAGCGTTCCCTGTGAATGGAAATCTTCTACTGCGCTCACCAACCCGCCTGCCAAGCGTGGTGAGTATGGCATATATCCCCAATTTTGGGGAGGCCCATGTCCAGCAGTTGCAGTTGTCCAACTGTTGTGGCTGATGATGATGATGATGGTGATAATACTTTATTTAATTGATTATACTTTTTGTTTGTAAGTATTTGATCCAACATATTGGACCAAATTGATGCCCAATATTTGTGCTAACCTTCGACCTCATAAGAGGAAAAAAAAATACACTAAAACTTTATCCCTTCTAACCTTTACGTCTTTACGACTCTGCCCTAGATATTCTGTATCTCGTTGTAAGTCTATCTGCTATCAAACATAATACTGCGATAACCATTTACGATTCTTATTTTCGATATGTGTCAAATTTAAGCAATCTAATGTCAGATTAGGAATGTCAAAGTCATGTGTTTTTTTGCTATCCTGTTCTTATGTCAAATACATATAAGAAAGTGACAGCGCTACTAATAATTAGAATTAGTAACTGGACGGCGAGAATCGAGGCCATTGGCGCTAATTCAGGACGCACTATTCCTAATTGTAATTCTTAGCAGCGCTGTCACTTACTTAACTTTGACATAAGAACAAGATAGCAAATAAACACATGACATGACATTGACATTTCTAACGTGACATAGACTGCTTAAATTACGTAAAATTAGCGAGCATGCTCTATGATCATTCCTCATTTAAAGCGCCGTACGTCAGATTAGGAATGTCAAAGTCACGTGTTTATTTGCTATCCTGTTCTTATGTCCAAGTAAAGAAACTGACAGCGCTACTAACAATTAGAATTAGGAATAGTGCGTCCTGCCTTTGGTGTATTTGTAATATAGGCATTCAACTTGGCAGAAAATGGTTTGTATCTAGCTGCTGATGGTTTACCCCGGCCGTAAGGGATACAGGTGTGATGTGTGGTATACGTGTACTATGAAAATTAAGTAAGAATTTTAAGGAATATTTTTGAAATGTAATGTAACAAGTATAACACCGCTGTGCCATAACGAATGGAAGCCAAGATCTCGTTAATGAAGCAGAAAAGTTCAGAAAAGTGTGGTCGTAAAAATAAAAATGTCCGCACAGCGTTCATTACCTACTGGTTGCGGTGATTATCGGCAGTAATCTCCAGGATAGGGGAGTCAGAAGGGATGTGGAGTGGAGGCGCAAATCTGGAGCTAAAGGACCGAGTTATGCGAGCCATAAGGAAAATTGGAGCATTCCGGGGTGATGTTGATGTGGCCCGCAAACAATTGAGTAAAAATATGTTGCCAAGAGGGAATTTCATAATCGGGAATATTGGGACGAAAAGAAAAAAAAATGATTTGTAAAAGTTTTATTGAGGTTTTATCCAAAATTGATGTCCGAAAAATTTGGGAAGGAAACAATGTACTTGAAGCCTGAACGATACAGTTTTTTTTTTGGTATTTGTTTAACATTTTCCGACCCATTTAAAGAAGATAGCTGGCCACCCTTTCTGGACGTTACAGTTGCTGTTGCAATGAAGGTAGCAGACGTTCCAGTACGTCTTTTTGTCAGATCCGCATACCGGTTGGTAGGCAGGCGGGCAGTTGCATATGCAAGGGCAAGGGCCTTTGGAGTACACCCACAGCGGTGGAAGACCCTGATCAGCCCGTCTGCGGTTCTCGCAGTTCAAAGAACATTGGTTGGCATACGTTTTACCATCGTTGGCGCAAACGGGGTCGTATACTGTGGGGCAAGTGCAAAGCTTGGTACACTCCCCTTTGTACTGAATATATAAAGGTTTCAGATTATTAGCCTTGCGGACTTTGTTCTCACAGTCCAGTACGCATTTATTAGAATATGTTTTACCATCGCTGGCGCAGACGGGATCCCATACGTGAGGACAAATGCAAGGGCATGGTCCTTTGGTGTATGTCAACGGAGGCAAGCCTTGGTGAGCACGTCTTTTGTTTTCACAGCCCAAGAAACATGGATTGGTGTAAGTTTTTCCATCGCTACCACAAACACGGTCAACAATCAGATTACAGTTACAAGCTTTACATTCTCCTTTATGAACTTCTTTCAGTGGTGGTAAACCCTGCAGCTTGCGGATTCGGTTTTCGCAACCTAATTTACAGCTATTACCGTAGGTCCTGCCATCGCTGCCGCATACCGGATCAACTACTGCGGGGCAGAAGCAACCGCATTCACCTTTATGAATTATCCATATCCATGGTAATCCTTGACTGTAACGTCTCTTGTTTTCACATCTCAGCAAGCAAGGGTTGATGTACGTTCTTCCATCGCTGCCACAAACAGGATCAAAACATCTGTCACACTTGCAGTCGATCTTGCAACGACCTTTGTTGACGATACTTATCGGTGGCTGATCAAGCTGTTCTCGCCTTCTTTTTTCGCACTTATAAAAGCAAGTGTTAGTGTATTCTATTCCATTACTAGCACACACCGGGCTCAAGTGTAATGGACACATACAGCGTTCGACGGCACAAGGGCCGTAGGCTTTAAAGACAATTGGAGGAAGGCCTCGTAATTCGTTTTGATAGCTTTCAGCGAGAAGATAGCAATAGTTCCTGTAGGTTCTACCATCAGATCCACAGACAGGATAGATGTCCGTGGAGCAAGGTGCTTTCTGTGCCCATGGATTACTGAAAGCGATTTGCGAAACATTGCCACTTTGCGCAGACACTGCCTCTATGCACGGCAGTACAGCAGCCGCTAGAATACCTGCAGTGGTAAAATTTATACAATGATTAATAACGAAATTAATGTGTTGTTTTATCTAGACAACTGTTTGTCATTTGACAAAACATTTTTAGGCTAATACAAACATTAACATAACATTTTTAAGTTAATAGCGAGAATTGCCTGCCCTTGTTACACCAACTGTAACATTATGAATCCTTCTAATATTTAAAATCAATGGAAAAGAAAATATATGTTGCTATAATATAAAACTTACCTATTAGTATTAGCATATTATACGTATGCTTTTCCAGCCCTTTTTGCTTACATAGGCGAAACGCCGGTCCTTTTATACCCTATGCAGTTTGCAATTAAGAAAAAAAATAACAAGCGGTACAATAGAAATAACGATGTAACATTTTATTTATTGAGAACTGCAACGATTATTCTATTGAAAAATTATGAGCATTACAATAGATATAGTTAGGAGTTTGCTTTAAAAAATAACACAATGTTGTTTGTGTACTTTGTGTGGTTGATCGATAAATATGAGAAATAATCTATTTATTTGTGTACCTACTACCTACTGCAGCTCTCTGTGAATCATCATAATAATCATAATCATTTATTTATCGTCAAGACAGGTTCAAAATTATGACATTGTAAAAGTATGTGGTATCACTGTAAAGGGCCTTACGGCACAGCGCCCGCCACGCTCATAATCATAAGTAATCTGTGCTTACGGCATACAATAATAATATAGTCCTAATTATTAGTAGCTATTAAAATTAAAAATATTATGAAAACATGTCAATATATTAATACCATTATCATTAAGTATCATTTTATCATTGTGAAAGTCATTTAAAGAGTAGTACCTACCTAACATTTTTCTGCCATGCAAAGTCTATGCTCGAGTGACAATAGAGCAAGGTAGGTAATGTAACGTTTTAGAAGATTTTTATTAATATCGATGAGTTATGTAGTAAAAGTACGCTCTGTAAAATTAGTATTATAACGACCTACCGGGCAGAGGCGTTTTAAAATGATAGATTTTATATTTAGTAATTTAAGTAATTTATTAATAGATGTTCATAGTTTGAAAAACAAATTAGAAGTCGTGAAACAATCGTCTGATTTCAGACATCAGTCAATAATTCGAAAATATTCCGGATTGAAAATAGAATGGCATAATTTCAGCCATTCTTCGCGCGTAAAGAGTATCTACTCTTACAGTATTTACCTAAAAAGTATTTTTTTATAAGTGAAAACTTTCATATAGTAATTCTGTTTACTGAACAGAAAATAACTTACGGCACATGTTAAAATGTATCAATATCAACTGAGACTTGTTATAATCTTCCAAGACCAAATCTGGGTAATGTAATGAGTATTTCGGTGGCATAATCATGTTAGGGGATAATCTGTCGGTCGCCAGATTGCTGCGGACGAGTCGCAGCTAGCAAATGACTCAGTTACGCAACGGGAGGGCGTAATCAGCTCTTGACTTTAATAATTCTTTCGAATGTGGTCTGTTTCATTCGCAATGTTACGGAGATTACAAGGAGATTACTGAATTTTATTAACCGACTTCCAAAAAAAGGTTCTCATTTTGAAAATTGTTTATGCGAGTGATAACAGCCACAATGCAACAGTCTATTGGTCTACTCTACTCACCATACTACTTAGGAATACTAATAATATGGATAACTATGATACTAATGACTATAATACTAAGGATAAACCTTGGATATTTTAGTCTGTTTAATTTATTCATATTTAATAGGGAAATAGATTGAAATTGGATTTCTGTTATTTTCAGTTACATATATTTTATTAACTCACAAAATAATATGAACTCGAGTAAAAAGTATAAGTAACATTGTACTGTACCTACAAGTGAGTGTTTCAGAAACTAGGTACTTCCAAAATACGATATTGCTTTCGATTCAGTTAGGACACGACTTAACTAATTAAATCTTAACAAAAAAAAATTATGATATAAAATGACAGGTGATAATTTTTTAGTCATATTGAATTAAGGTAGAAGTGGTTTTTTGCACATCCGAATTGCCCCCATTTCTAAATATCTCAACTCAACTCAATTAAATTTTTGTGGGTTAGCATTTCTGTGATGATTCCGCCAGTGTAAACCCAGTGTCAAGTTTGTAGGGCCTTTTAATAAGGAAGTGATACGCATTTCGCGCCAACTGGGTGATCTGACAGCTAGGCCGCCATCTTTATTCTACGGCGGGCACCTTTCAATCGGGGCGGGCGGTGCGTGACTAGACTGCGACTTGCGGAAGACGATTCTCTTCAGACTAAACTAGTTATACACCCCAAACACGCAATGTATTCATGAGCGTTAACGAAAAAAAATTACAATTTGTTGTTGTGGTAAGTGAAAGGTATTCATTTATCACAAGAAGAATAAAATGACAAATAAGAATAACTGTTTTAAAGTCTTAAAGATATCAATTTAACACTGTAAAATTTTCTCCAGTTTGGTTAGGACAATGCAGTTAAACTAACTCACTGTTCTTAAAAGCTCTGACACCAGGGTTCATCGGATCGTTTTCAATGACTCGGCAATCCACTCCATAGAAGAAAAGAAATATATGACGCCAAAGTAGGTTGCAACGAATTTAGACCGAACGTGAAAGAAGTCGTCAATGTACGTCGCTGTCGAACTCCCGTGTTGCGGATTGTGGAACAGAATCGCTTCACTGATTTTGGCAAAGGACGCTGCTGCCGCGGCCTTATTGACTCCCCGTGTGGACATAATGCCGGTGAAGTGTGCACTATAAAACTCTGCTCTGATTTCCTTCTTCATTCCGTGTTTGCCCACAAAGTGGGTAGGTACCTAATAGTCTTCTTCTGCCTAGCGATTTTTCTGGCCTAATGCTTAGGTACCTTATACAGTATTTTTTAACTGTTTTTTTTATATGGTATGAGGACGTCAATGACGTAATTGTTTATTATTTTTTTTTATATATTTTTATGTATAAAAGAAATTCAAATTTATCATTTTTAGGTGTTTCATGAATTATAAAATTAACTACTGCAGCTTGCGGAATGTGTAATTCATTAAATGGGCGCTTTTCCACTAGACGGCACGCGCGACGATCACGTGACAATATTTATGGGAATCGATGACATGCCGTGACGGTGCCGTGCCAGCAAGTGGAAAAGCGTGTCATATAATTTCATTGATTTTCATACATTATCTCACCTACGATATCGTCAACGGTACCGTGCCGTCGCCGTTGCCGTTGACGTGCCGTCTAGTGGAAAAGCGCCCAATAAGTAACTATGTACCAATTTTAGCATCATTTGGGTGATGCACGGTCGTCTTACAAGAAATGGTAAATTATTATACAATACAGGATGTCAGCGACAGATTCACGCAAAATTAGCTTAATCAGTCAACGAAACTGAACAACTTTTACCATTAAATCTTTCAGGAAATATTAAAAAAATTGGCTTCGCATACAAAGATGCGCTATATTTGTTATGGGAAGTAATTTTGTCTTACCTATTTCGACCTAAGTTCCTTAGGAAACGTTGTTCAGCTTCATGGACGAAATATTTTTTTTCATGGGCATACTTTATTACTTTATCGTTACACCCTGTATGAAGAAAAAACTGAAGCATGGATTTTCTTAGCTATCGCCAATTATGTAGCATTACCACTGCCGTATACAAAAACATACGGCTGAAACTGCCTATTTTTTGTGCGCGGATCCCAAATCCCATGTAAAGGTTTCGTGTGAAGTAAATTAATTAGCACAGGCGAGAGAGGGGCATGTGGTGTGGTGCGGGGGGCTCATTAGCCGATGGCAAAAAACGGGACCGCACAGATAAGAAATATGGCAATTTACCCCAGTCATATAGGGAATTTTGTACGAAGGACCCCGAAAAAATCCTCCTTTGTTGAAATTGGGTAGAGTATGCAGATTAAAAAATGATAATTTACATGTAAAACATACATATAATTTATATAGTCATACCTATTTCCCTTACGGGTTAGACAGAGTATCGACCTAACAGGCCGTTGTTGCTGTTCCTGTTAAGTTTTTAGGGGTCATTTAAGAAAGACCTAGCCGTATATTGGTATCGTCATAGATTTTAAGCCTACCGCATAAATTGTAATACACTGAAACCTGAAACCCTCGTTTCCTTTTTCAGATTTCTTTTCTACAGTAGGTGTGCCCGAGAAGAGAATCAGCTGAGACGCTCCCAGTACAGCATGGAACTTACAAAATGATAGTCCAAAAGTGTAAAAGCGGCTTCACAATTTATTGCGTATCCGTAATCTACTCTACATCGTTTACTTTGTCACCCTGTAACAACTTGGTAGACTTTTTTGATTTATATTTCGGTCAACTTCCTCGTTGATTGGACTAAATTGCGGGCATAAGCGTGTAGAGTTCCGGTTTTTGGGTTCGTTCGCTCCTTCCGTCGTCGCGTGTATGAGGATGATAACAGTTAGGCCGCGCTTATAAAGGATTATAAGGATGTTAAACGTATTTCATGCGAGATACGTACAACTTCGTGCGAAGTGGCATCAATCGGACCCGACAGTTTCGAGAAAATTAACACAAAGTTAGCACAGGTCTTACAAAACTGCAAATTAGAAATGCCGAAGTTACTACGCAATATAACTTTTTAAGCACTAATTTTACTTATTTGTGTAACCGAGTCGAAACGTCGGGATAAAAAGGTGAATCACCTATGTTTTAACCGCCAAAATTTATCGCGAGTGACCCGGTTAAAATAAAATAGGTTACAACGCAAATTTTTACTCCGAGTAAATTTTTATTCCCACGGGAAAGTACCGATGAAACTAATGATATAGCGGTTTTGACGCAACATTTCACTAACTATCTAACTGCCTCTGTGGTCTAGTGGTCTAAGCTGTGGGCTTACGATCCGGAGGTCCTGGGTTCGATTCCCAGGGGGGGACACAAAGTTGATATTTGTCAATTTATCACTTTGTGAGGTTTTCCCCAGTTTGGTTAGGACATTGCAGGCTGAATCACCTGATTGTCCGAAAAGAAAAAAGATTCCGTGCTTCGGAGGGCACGTTAAGCCGTCGGTCCCGGTCGCTGTCTTTGATAGTGGTCGATACTGAAACCATGTCAGAGGCCTATAGCTGTGCTACTAGGCGGTTTGAAAACTCTGACACCAGGGTTTATCGGGTCGTTGTTCGACTCGAAAATCCACTCGCTAAGAAGACTAACTATCTAAATATCTATGAAACCAATGTAACTTCAACTAAATTTGGATTCTCCATTTAATTACTTACGAACTATAACAATCAAATCATAGTCGGCTGAAGCGAAGTGTATGTCGCTAATAAAACAAGCTCTAAACATGTAAATACGTGGCACCACCGGAGCGTTAAGTAAGTGTGTTTCGTCTAGTTTCTTATTATTGTTATCGTATTCACTTCTATTAATAAATTTAATAATACTTAGGTGGGTCTGTCTCCGTTATCTAGTGGTCTGAGCCAAGGGCTCACGACCCGGAGGTCCCGGGTTCGATTCCCGGCGGGGAACAACGACTTTGTGTTGTTGTTTCTAGCTTGGGTTAGGACATTGCAGGCCTGCGCCAAATTTCTCTTTAGTTGTGTCAGTTAATCTGTCCCATCAGAAAAAGATATTGTAGGAATAGAGAGTGCAGATAAAGGCGTGACTTTATGTATGTACCTATGTATGATTCTGAAAAACTCATTTCTTAGCTTATTTTAAGATAGCGCCATGGGATAGCGCTGACACTTCCTCGGCCATGACTGACACTTTCACTTTAATCGACAAACTGAAATTTTAAAAGGGTTTATAGATCATCTATCGACTCTTCGTCTTAAGATATTTTTTTAATTATATTTTATGTATTTGCTGGGATTTTGGTGTCAAACGCTGTGGCGCGAGCGGGAATGTCTCGCATCTGTAATTAACTTGCAAATGTGTTGACGTTTACTTCATCTGCGGTGCAGGGTGTGTTCCCACCACCCTCCTTATGCTACTTATTACTAGCTACTTATAAACATACTATTTATTCTTCATATAGATTTCGACCCTCTGATTTCACCCGCGGCAAAATATTTTTTTCGTGGGAATGAGATGCTTTGCCGCGATAAAAACTAGTCTATGTCCAGTTACCATCTAAATTTCTCCAATATTGGTTTAGGTGTGACAGATGGAGACTATGCGATAATGAAGCTACTTAAAATTTCATCCTACATGGCATAGTGCAATAACTGAAACTTTCAAAACAGTCGAGCGAGCTACAGTTCCTGAATAAACCAGAATCGAATCCAAACACGTTGGATTGAAATAAGGCTTTTAGGCGTCCACAGATTGACACGGCAAGCCTGCACTTACTTACGACGATTAAATATGCAACGGCTGAATGGAATAACATCAGCTTATAACCAGAAGCATCATTTTGACAGCTGGGTTGGCCACTAACCTGGCAAAAGCCTAATCTAGGATTGGGTGTGGTTTCCCTTCTAGGATGCGGAGGTCAGATGACAGTCGCTCTGTGTAAAAACCAGTATCCTTCTTCAATCCCCCATAGATTTAGTAGCCGACCTCGTGAAATGTGGGAAAAGGCTCTGGGAAATGATGATGATAACCAGAAACATTTGAGATATGCTAGACTGGCAGTGATAGAAAAATGTTGAATGTTCCAGCTGATTCTTTTCCCTAACATAGTGTTGAAATCAGAAGAGAAAGATTAGGGTTTGGAGTTATTGTAAATAAGAAAATAGGCTAACAAACTATAATTTACATAAACAGTTCGTTATTTCTAAAATTAAATGACCCTCAAAACTTGCCACACATAGCGAAAAGGTTCTATTAAGATTATGACATCGTTGACGCTCAGCATACCTCTTACGGATACAGATGTGACTATATAAATTTGAATGTTGCATAGAATTGTATTGAAATAAGGCTTTTATTTTAGGCAACCACAGATTGAATCAGCAAGCCTGCGTTTACTTACGCCAATAAAATATGCAGCAGCCGAATGGAATAACATTAGCCTACAACCAGCAGCAACATTTCAGCAGCAAATCCAACGAGATTAATTATTAATCATCGATATTGGCTTGGCGCCGAAATGTGGTGCCACTAGTGCCATTACGGTGCCGGTTTTATTGCATAATGAGCCTGTGACGGTTTTGCTGAATAGGCAAGAGTTGTGGCTGTTTTAGGTGATGCTATTTATGGGCTTTGCAGTCAACAAGAAATGCTCACATGAACACAAAACAATGAATGCAATTCGGTAATAACACGACTAAACTAGTTACTCGTAAATCTCACTAAAATTGTTGCCATCTCTTTCTCGTCTGTTGAAATCGTTGGCCAAAAGCTGTCCCGTCCCTATAGACCCGTGATAAATGTTGAATAAAAACACAACATATTATATCCGTTAAACACCGTTTCATTGCAATATTAAAAGCGTGTTTTATATAATTTGCCTTCTTTTTGAAGAAGTATATTTTCAATACAAACAGTTAATATTGAACTAAACACATTACCCTCCAGCAAGCACCATCAAAAGGGAACTAATTGCCGTTCTATCACACACACACATAGCTCTACGACTATACACGTTTCAACGCCTCAAGGCGTGACAGTGCCACCGCAAGACAATGGCGGCTGACACAACAGTTGGACTGTTTACCAGCTTAATAATTGGTATCGACCACGCAGTTGATAAGGGCGTTAGGAATTAGCCATAGATTTGTTAGCTAATAAATTAATAAGAATAATTCATCCTGCAATGTAGTTAGTATATCTATTCTCATAACCGCAGATCAACCGCGACAATACATTATGAAACGTGGAGGGTATTCACTATGCTAAAACTGAAATTTCACTCCAAACCCAACCTGCAATGCAACGTCTGTAGGCGTCTATCAAACTCAGCTCTCATTTGGCTAATGTGTCTGTATCCGAATTTCCGAAACGCATCAATGTACGTATCCGAACGGTGTGATCAATTTTGGCGCCATCAAACGTGCAATGGATGCCGCCGGCTACGGAAATGCAAATGGCGACGACGGTGACAGTTTTGAATATTTCAAAGCGGGTTCCAGATAGAACGCTGCTGCAACTCGTGTGATTTTTTTGTCAATTTTTTACCGTTCGAGAGAGAACTGCAAAGAGAGAACTTCGTACGTGCAGAGAGAGAACTGTATCCAACCAGAAACAACATTAAAATGAGGCCTGGGATAGAGGTGTGATTGAAATATTGATTCTATGTGAGTTGGTGTGGACACCCGTCTGCCGGGCACGTCCACAGACGTAATAGAAATCGTGACGACCATACCCCATTTTACGACTGCCGCTAAATTGGGTACAGCCAAAAATGTTTGCTGGATTTCGACTGTACGTGAATAGGCTCGCAGTGGCAGGGACACAAAACGAAACGTATTTAACGCGGTAACTGCTAATCCTTTCTATTGTGTAGTGAACGTGGTTGTTAATATTCTGGTAGATTTTTATGCTGTTATATATAATATAATATAATAATATTTTTATTTCAGGAAAATCCCATATCTTAAGACTAACAATAATAATAATAAACAAATTAAATTAAATAAACAAATAAAAAGGTACTGGAAGCGAATACCACACTAAGGTAACCGCTCTGCGTCTATTTATGTGATTCTGCACCTAGTTTTATAAATAGCGGGTCTGTAGTGATATTATTCAAAAAATTACTACCGTGATCAAAATAATATCGCAATTATCTCGGTAAACTATGAGTATAATCGCATGTTTATTTGATGATTCAGATTTTTCTTCAGAGTGTAAATGCAGGGATAAGTATTTAAATGTTTTGAATGACTGAAGAAGAACAGTAACTATTTCAAATACTTCACTGACATTTTAAATTATTTAAGACATTTCTTGTACTTTTTAAAATATTTTTCACTGTCGAATATCATTACAGTCTGCTGTCCAAATTCTAATTATTAATTAGTGCATCGAACAGGACATGAGAATTTCAACAAGACTGGAACATGTACCTATAGACTTGCAGTAACTTGTAGAGTGATCGCCGGCGAGCAAGCGTCCTACAGACTCAGATAGCAGAAGATACTGCAATTTGGCATTTATTTACTACAACTGACTTCCCATTGTTTTGATTATAAGTAAATACCGTATTTTCCTGTGGTAAAGAAAAGCTTAATTAAATATATAGATACTGTAAACGGTTATAGGACATAGGACTTATCCTGTACGAAGTTTCATCCCGATTCTTTCGGTTGTTGATGCGTCGTGATTACTAAGGCCCGTATTTATAATCAGCTCTCAAGAGTGACAGCGAGTTTGAGTTCGTATCAGAAATGTAATTTCAGTACAAAATGACCTGTCAAATCCATACTTAATATTGCTCTCAATCTTGAGATCGCTTTATAAATACGAGCCTAAGTAACAAACATACAAACTTTTGCATTAATAATATTAAGGTAGGTACAGTGGAACGTGGTCGTGCCCAGGGACGTGGGTTCAAATTCCATCTGTGTGAAATTTTTGGTTTCTATATTTTCCAGCATTAAAGTCGGCTTAGACTCTAGGCCCTAAACTACAGGGAGACCAGGGAGAAGAAATGACAGGTCCAAACTGGTCGAAAACAGCCAAAAATCGGGAAATCTAGAAAAAGTATGGGGAGGCCATTGCCTAGCAGTGGGGCAAATAATAATAAATAAACATTTTCATATTTGACTTACACATAAACTTACTCGCTTGTTTTTATACAGTTTCAGGAAGGTTGCGTGCGTTATCTACCTAGGTCTTAAATCTAGGTCTGTTGTGATGTTTCCAATTAGTAATAGGCGACGCTGCAGGCCGATAGCATTAATTTGTGTATTGTTATTAGCTAGACAACAGAGATGCCAGAATTTGAACTGTATTATTTTGATGTTGCGAACTTTGTGTAGGTATACGGGGTAAGGGACAGCTTGACAGATAGATGCGATATATTCCTTGTCGCGCAGCAGCATGCTACAGGAGCTGCAGGAAAATGCGGAGAGATTATTTTCTACGCCGATTCCGACCTTCGATGCAAACGCGGGGTAGACCCATAGACATACGGTCCATTAGGTCCAGTTCCTGTTACGTCTAGTGCGTCTTTTACGACCATTACCGCGAACTTCTAATTTTGTGAAAGTCTATTTCCACGAATCCCATTTGTGTTTGCTCTACTTGCCGCACCACTTGCTCACGAGAGCAGCTTACTGTCAAGGTTGCGGACTACTTGGCTAGGGAAATTTAAAAACCAAAAAATTTATAAGGTGTCGTCTTGTCATCGACTCGATACAAGAAGAAGATGCATAAGTAACTGTCTAGTATGTAGCACTCATCGTAGCTCTAATTACCCCACACACGTCCGCTGCACCAATTTGTCGTGCCGCAGTCGGGTATTTGCGTAATTAGTCACTTGCAAACCAATTGTATTGATCTAATGTAGACCGTCGCTCTAAATACATGTATTCCGAGCTATTCTGCACACGGGGTCAGTAAATACACTAAATAATAATTAGCATTCTAAAATTCTATTTAGATGAAAATATAAATTGGAAATAGCATTAATTGGACATAATGTAAGGGACAGCTTCCCGCAAACTGATAGGGGCTGCGCGACGTAGCCTTCCGCGAGTACACTTACCCTTAACACCCTGTATTACCATAACATCTTAAAGGTATAAAACCATATTATTGACCGTTATTCAACGCACCGAACAAGATGCCGCGTAAAACCGACTGTTCAGTCGGCGGATTGGTGTGTCGTGTGTTCCGCCACCGAAAGTTACGCAGGGTGTTGCTGGATTTGTTAGATAATTTACCCAAACTCTTTTTTTCCTTGTCTGCCCGTATATCGAACGAACTGTAGTTACGTACTTTTGTTTATGTAATATTATAGATGCACGGCTGGTATCTAATTTCTATGCGCCGAACATATGAAACAACAAACGCTATTTCGATGAAATTAGGCTATTATCGAAAATTGCGATGCACTTTGACGAAATTGCGCGCGGTGCGCTATTGAATTGCACTAAACCTGATTTATTAGCAAAACGTTGTGGCTATTGAACGAGTATCATACATTTGTTTAAATTATTCTGTTTTAGATTCTGTGCTAATTTGTATCCCAAAATTAATTTCATTTATTTGCGAAACACTGACGACATCAAAAGCGTATTCTGAAAATCACTGAGTTGTTCAGTTTTTCTTAGATTTGTATTCAATGTTTCAATCCAATACGAAGTTCAAGCATGACCTATATACTAATCTATCTGGAATAACCCTCAAAACTTGTCAGTCGTGGTGGAACGACCTTTGTTTAGGTCGTTAACGCTCTGCCTACCCCATTAGGAATAAAGGTGTGATTATATGTATGTGTTATTTGCAATATCAAAGCGATGGTTCACGACAATGGTTGGATTTGCGGTGTTTAGCTAATAGTGGTATGATAACTAAGCTTATTTCGCATTGATTAAATACCGCAAAATTATCTCTGTTGAATTTACGTGCTAGTATTTTATTCAGGTGGATTTTATATTAACCTGATTGAGCCAGAAGGTATTATATTTTTTTAACAATCATGTACAAGTAAATAAGTAGTTCAATCGAATCAGATTTTTTTTGGCCAAATATGATTTGTAGACTGAGGTTAAAACATGCAGGTCAGTCGACACGCTGAGAAGAATACTTACTTACATGTACCTACTATTCCCGATATCCCTAAGGCTTCTCAACTGCAATGCGTTACTACAGTTTCCGGTCTAACTAGCGTTTATTTTCACTTAACTCCCGACTTCCAGTTTTATTGGGAGCTTTTCTTTGATTTACAGACATAATGTGTACGCGTTCGTAGCCATTCGGAACGACGAATGGTTTTATTGTGTATCTATAGCGGAGTTTGGGTTTAAGAGCACTTTGGAGCAAGCAAATAAATAAAAATAAACTAGGCACAGAAAAAGTTAAACATACATTTGTTTTGAGATCGAAGAAGGTGTTTCGGCCCATAAATGATATAGAAAAAGCAATTAAGTAGCAGGTAGTATTTGTTAATGTATTTTTAACAAAAAAGGAAAAATAAACGCGAAAGAATACTCTGCTTTGCAACACAAAGTGCCTCAACAGCAATTAACCCCGCAATTCAAAGACCAAACCCCATTTCCTGCGGCATTCGGAAACACTACTTAGTTGATAAACGGCATTAATAGTTGTTGAATCGTTCGGTTGGTGGTCAGTGACAGGAACATTCCTCTAATGGGAGCAATAACTGGCCGCGGCTCCAATAAGTGGTGGGCTGGCCGCCGCTACTTCCAGACAAACCGCAAGGGAGGAGAGGAGAGCGACTGTCATTGAATATTATGACGCAAACTGATAGTGTAGTGACGCAAATTGACAGTGTAGTGACGGAACTTGACAGTATATTGACGCAAATTGGCAATGGAGTGACTCAAATTCATAGTGTAGTGACGCAAATTGTCAGTGTAGTGTCTGAAACTGACAGTGACAGTAGACCGATGCAATCTGAATGTAGACAAAAAAAATAAAAAGAATTACTTCCCATACAAAAGGTGTCAACTGTTTCAGTCATTCTGTTCGTCATATATTTTTTTTAATTGTTCAGTTTCATGGTTGGCAGTCGCTGTAGAAGTCCCGTAAAAGCCTTCCTCTTACAACTCGCTCCAGCAACAAAGATGGCAGTAAATCATAGGCAAGTTGTCGGTCTGTGCTCTAATTGTCGGCCACACACGCAAGCGCACCCTCCATCATACCCGTGATGGGATTGTCGATGCCAAAACTAGACGTACGGTTTTTTTTATTATTGGCTTCTTTAGAAGTCCAGTTAGAGTTAGAAGCCTTCTTCTTGCAACTTGGTCCAACAAAAAAGATGGCAGTAAATCATGGACAAGTTGCCGGGCTTCGCTAATTGTCGGCCACACACGCGAGCGCACCCTCCATCACACCCGTGATGGGAGTGTCGATGCCAAAACAGGAGGAATGGGATCTTTTTATTATTGGCATCACATGCTTTGCTTATAGGGCAATGCTAAAACAGTTGAAGATTATGGTGTTTTGTTTGCATATGGAATCTTCTTTAAATAAACTTAGGTACCTAATTGAAACAACCCACTTGTGTCGATGCTATAACTGGAGGGTATTTGACCAAACTTACAGCGGCGGTCCATTCCACTCTGGACAACAGCATCACGGGCTTATGAGTTTGGTAATGGCAGGGAGGTCAAAACCATTCTACTGTTCCATCGGCGTGTGGTCAGCCTGTAAGGTAGTACCACGGTAGGACGTTTTGACGCTTCATTCGATTTTCGTAGCAAAATGCTACGCGAGCTACGCCGTAGAAGTCATAGCTCATGTAGCATTTTGCGCAAGGAATCATATTTAAATAGTAAAATGCAAACTGTTTGAATAAATATTGAAAATAGGCAAGCGAAAATAGAAAATTGATGTTACCCTTCAACGAACCTGAATCACCATCAATTACCATCAAAGGTAGATACGCCTAATAGGACCTTACAGTAAGAATTAAAATGCCATCATCAATTGTGTGGTCCCACGCTACGCCCCCGTCACGGGATTAGAGTCAGTTCACAGAGGAAAGCAACGCGGCGCGAAGCTGCTTGAAGATGCATCTCATTGTACCAAGAAGTGACAGACTGCATTGCGCGGCGCAGCACGACGCCGCGAGTAATTTTCGAGTACTTTTTATAAAATGTCGATCTTTTTGCATGTAAATAAAATTCTTTAATGTATCACACTCTTGAAAAGTGCCCGCCGCGTCGCGTCGCATCGCATCCCGGTGTGAATTGCCCCTTACGGCCCGCCATGGGTGGTCACGCCTTAACAAAACGCCTCGATACCATCAGATACAATTATGATAAGCTGCGTGAAAACGCTTCACGCAACTCGCTTGTTTGAGTCAATTAATAACAAATTCGGAAGTGTATTTTTTTTACGCAATAGGTTTCCTCTTTTGTAGGTACCATCGAACATGCAGACGCGTATCCCTAGTATCCGTACCTATTATATTTACTTCTACCCTAGATGCAATCAATTTTAATATTTTCATTCGTAGCATTTTTTCGGTAAAGCTTTGTTTTTATTTTGAGAAAACCCATGAAAAATGTCGTTAAAATTGCACAGTAATCAACATTATTTGCGAACACTACAGTGAAATAACAAAAAATACACAGCAAGTCAAAACCACAAAACTGCCGCGTGTACATCTATGCAAAAACGGAATATTTACATGACCGATAAAAAGCTTGGAAAACATAAACAGTGAGACGTTCTATAGTATTATTGCCGTGTTTTATCAAGAGAAATGGGGCTGTACGCCGCTCGCAAGGGAAATAAAATAAAGAAATACGTATAGAGGCGACAATGCCTGCCCAATAAATATTAGATTCGATAGGGGTACGCTCGACGCCTTGCTGAAGCCTTTATGAAAATGTATGCCTCCGCCCTGAGGAATGCCTTGCTTAAATATTTGCTGAAATGCCCCGGCCTTTGGAGATCTATGGGGGAATCCCGCCTCTTATCAATGCCATTTGTTCGCTTCTTAATGGCGTCGTAAATGTACAACTTATTGAACAGAATATTGTCCTTATGCGAGCGAGATAAAAACCAAATTTCGTTTTGGATTTAGTTATTAGCTCATAGAACCTGTAGATCTAATTGATTTGATTACCTATTTTACGTCTACGCGATCCATGTAAAATTCTATAATTGACCTGAAAAATATGGAAAAGAATGATTTCATGTCATGATTCATGATACCGAAGACCGAACAAGTATTTGAATCGGAAAACGGATTCATTTAACAAATACGTCTTATTGACTGACTCTTTGTTTTATAATGCAGAATCTTTGATATTTTATCTCGTGAACGATTTCCATATTATTCAAATTCTGACCTCGTTTACAACACATTTGCAGCGTTTTCGAAACTTTCGAATACGTTTCGAACGGGACAGCCGATCTTCCCTCTCACCCAAAACGATTTTATCGTTTAATCAGGATTCAGTTTGAGTGCGATCGTAAATGGTTGTGGGTGTTGTATCTCTATGTCGGTCATTATAGCACAATAGCTTCGTACTTTCATTTGGCAATATCTGAGTGAGATAATCCTGTTCCATGATGCTCGGACGCGTTAGCTCTGTCTGAGGCGGGATTTGGTGTATTCATAATTGAATACAGCTCTTTAACTGCCTCCGTGGTCTGTGATTTGGTGTCCCGTCCCGTAGGTTGGGGGTTCGATTCTCACGGGGAAACAAAATCACTTTGTGAGATTTTCTCCAGTTAGGAAGGACAATGCAGGTTTAATTACCTGATTGTCTGTCAAATGATTCCGTGCTCTGGAGACACGTTAAGCTGACGGTCCCGGTCATTCTCTTTGATAGAGATCGTTAAACAAACCATGTTGAGGCCTATTTATTAGCTGTACAAATAGGCTGATAAATATCTCTGACACCAGGGTTCATAGCTTCATTCGTTGATTCGCTTACCATGAAAAGGCTAAAGGCGTGGCAATATGTATGTAAGATGTAAGTATGTATGATGCTCGGTCGCGTTAGCTCTCTCTGAGGCGGGATTATTCATAATTGAATCAAGATCAACACAGCAGGCAAAGGCTAGGCGTCATGTAATGCCCGGGGCTCCGAGTTCTAATTGGCTGCTGTATATTGTATGGAATACTAATCGAAGGTTGCATTCGTGACGTTTTTGCATTTGTAATAAATGTACACTGTGTAGGTTTTTTTTTTCATTAGCTAGGATGAGAAAGAAACACTTTACGTTTACAGCTTCTCATAACCACATTGTTTCGAAGAGATCTAAATCTTAGCCAAATTATATTTTTGGTTAGGTATTTATTTTAAAACATAAATTGATTTGGTCTAGGTCTAGATCACACAACACATTGAAACGTAACGGACTTTCTAAGTAGACCGTTTTCTACGACACGTAATTAAATTGTGTGATACTTTGAGGAACATAGATAACAGAAAGCAAATCGGTGTAAACAAGCAATAAACGCATTTAATCGCCCAAAGGTCGCAATTTTACTTCGTTGTTTGAAATATAAATTATTCAGGGCGATAAATAGCATTTTTTACGGGAAAAGACCTCGATGCACGATTGTATCAGCTGTATAATCACCATGATTGATGAGAAGACTGGTCATATCGGAATCCGAAGTCTATACAGAAAGACAGCAAAGGCATACTGCCACACTGAAAGACTAGTATCTAACAACGCTTCTTTCAATACTGTTTTTACCAGTTGTATGAACTATGGGCGTCATCGCTACTGCTATCGTAAACAAGTGTTTCTTGTAATTGAAACTCTACCTAAAGACAAGTGCTGTGGAAAGATGGGTCTTTACCATCTGTTGTACGAAGCACAGTTTCACGGATCGAACAGACTTGTGGAGCGCAAGAATCGGTAAATTGTCCTATAAAAAAGTGTTCTGACTTTTTATCTCAAAATTTTTAATTGATGCCGATGGTTTATGATGTGGTCATCTTTTGGCTGAGACGAGAAAAATACTTCTTCATCTCTCCTTTTAGATTTTATTTTGAGTAAATGTAGGACATACTATGACGATGTTTCTTCATTGTTATTGTTATTATTCTAGGATCTGTTGGAGTGTAACTTTACTGTCACTGTTTCTCATCGCTGCAAGTGTTGTCGTGTCAACAATAATCAGATTTCTCGAGAACCCCGCCTATCTCGCCATTTTTGACTCCCAAGAAACGGAGATGAAGTTTCCCTCGGTTGGAATATGCCCTGAAATTGTGTTCCATGAACATAAAGTTAATAAGTTCTTGGATGAAATGTAAGTTGAATAAGAAGCCATTCGCTAAGACACAGTAGAAGAAATGCACAGTAAAACGTGTTCGCACTTTGGTTAGGATAGTGCATACTGAATTAAATACATTTTCAGATACTATCCCCCAGAAATAAAGAGAAGAGACCTGAAGTCAGTAATCCAGCAACTGACTGCGTTTTACGCCCCGGACGTGTCCTACTACTTGGCAGATCTGAAGCTGATCGAGTTTGTGCTGGACTACAATCTACTGTCGGTAGAAGCTGCTGGAAGGATGCTCACTGCCACTTGCGAGGAAATTCTAATGAGGTATCTCAAATATCTTAGTTATCGAGGCTTTTTCCTTTACACTTTTTAACATTTTTAGTTATAGGTCGGCCAAAGCGCAGGTGTTACAAGTGATCATAAGCTACGGTGATCTGATCACTTTTCATCAGACGAGTTGTTTGTTTGTTTGTCACCCAATTTGGTTTATACCGGGTGTAAGGGACAGCTTACAGAAACTGATAGGGGTTGTTCAGTCAATGAAACTGAACAATTTTCAACAGGAAATTATTTCAGAAAAAAAAAAAAAAATGTTTGACTTTCTCATACAAAATTACCACTTCAATCAGACAAGTATTTTTTATTTTCTGAAATAATTTCCTGGTGAAAGTGGTTCTGTTTCGTTGACTGTATAGGTGTGGTACGCTGTCCCTTACACCCATTATATAATTTAGGGAAACCTGTATGTCAAATTGTTTAAGTTAACTTTTCTTACTTAGCTGTTGGTTTTTTCAAGAAATAAAATTAAAAAAGAAATTCTTACGTACTTCTTACGTTCTTACTAAAATAAATCATTATGATATAACAATTTATAATGACCATCGTAAACAGAAATTGTTTTTGCAGGTGCCGCTTGTTTGGCGTCAATAAGAATTGTTCAACTTTGTTCACAATGGAACTAACAAATGTCGGTTTTTGTTGTGTTTTCAACGGAAGATCATTGACCAGGTACAATTGGTTATTATTTTTTAACAAAAAAAATATAAATTAACATACTTAAAGTAAGTTTGTATGCAAACGGCGATAGTATACACATCATGTTTATTTTTTGAAAAACTGTCCTATGACTTATTATGATTAGTTTTTATGTCATATATTACGAAATTTGATGCAAGATCTTTTACGAAACTTGAAATAAAAAATATTTTAATGCCACAGGGAACTAGAAAGTGGAGATCACAAACCGGATGCGCCAAATTTCCTGTACACCACAGAGACCGGACCATGGGCCAGTCTCATAGCAATAGTCAACAACAGTCAACGAGCAGACGATCTTGACCTTACTTACAAATGGGTAAGAGCTTCTTCCATCCTTTTTTAAATTAGTAAAAAAGAGTCTCAGTTAATTTTCGATGATGGCGGCGTATTTAAGATTTAAGTGGTAATTCTAGGATAGACCAGAGAGAAATCAGTCTATTACCTGCATGGTCATTCTACTCGTACTTCATCTTACTTTTCGGCTGCAATCCGAACTTAAAATATTTAAATCTTTGGAAATCAAGATTCAGATCAGAACCAAACCTCACTAGATCTCAGTTTATGAATGAATTTCCAGGTCTTTTCAGAGGGTGGCCAGCAGTTTGTCGAAACTGTAGGCAATGGTACCCCCATTGCGCCCAATTCGGAAATATTGTTCGGCTACGATCCGAAGAGATTTGTCATAGGGGAAACCAGCTTGGATCCTGAATCTCGCGAGTGTCGTCGATCTAGTACAAAGCTCAAGTATTTTCCCAGTTACTCCAAGTTAGTAGACAATTATACACCAATGAATATGGCTACCTAGTGTAGTTTGGTAATAGAAGTCTATAGATTACTGCGAAAAATGACTGAAGAATCGAAGATATCAGATCCAGGCATCTGTCACATCAGTCCACTACTGAACATGGACTTGCAAAGGGAATTCGCCATACTTGAGTATCATGGCGCGTTAAATGCTGTAATTTTCCTAGATATGTAACGCTGGTTTTCATTTCCTGGATTTATTCTTTAGTCCTCCTTTTATTACCCACAAAAAGATATGGGATGGTGCTATTGTAAATAGTGCGGCATGTTAATTGATATGCATTTTTAATTAAATTGAATTTTTTGATAGATCTTTGTCAAATAATTCGATGGTGGTATTTTTTCAGGAGGTATTGTAAATTAGAGTGTGAGATAGCGCGGATGATACGTCGCTGTAACTGCGCAAGAATTAACCATCCCCTACCTGACAACGTCCCGCGCTGTAGAGCCAGTGATCTTATGTGTGCGAGGGACTCAGCAGGTGTAGTCTTGTACTACCATCATCATCATCATCATCATCATCAGCCTGTATCATTCCACTGCTGGACATAGGCCTCTCCCATGGCACGCCACTCAGCTCGGTCTTCAGCCGTTCTCATCCATCTACCATTACTACGTAGTAAAGTTTTATGCGGTGTGATTATAAAGACATAGACTACATAATAAACAAGTATTATTCATAATGAAAACTGAACGGCTTTCTTGTTTTTGTTAAATGGAGGGTTAGATCTCGACGCTTTGATGGTCTTCATGCACGCGGTTATTTATGCGGTGATTTCCGCTGTGCACCTTCAACTGTTTCATACCCAGAGTGCTCGTAGATGTCTAGTCAAAAGCCCTTCCAAAGCCTATTTCTTCGGCCTTTTTCTATTATTGTTATCATTGCTGGACACTGAAAATGTTGCAAATATCTTTAAAAATGGTTTTATTTTTAAGGAAACTCTGGCAAATGCAACTGTCCAGTCACCTGCGATTCCTCCCTCGATCTCTTTTTTCTGCAAACATCCTCTCTGAAAAGTGGCGACTTTATTATAGACAAATTTTTGTAAGTAAGTTTATTAATTTTAGAATATCTAAATAATACGTAACAAAAAAAAATCTTTTATTAATTTTGTAGTATGATTCTAGGGTTTCGTAGTTGATTTGGTAAAAACGGAAAAATCATGAAAACTAAGTATAATGTGTTTCATATTTTTTAATCTACTATTATGCAATTCAACTAAATCTAATATCATGCATTATTTTTAGTGACGGCTTGGATTTTACCAAAGTGAGCATAATTCGCGTGTACATAATTAAGAAGGAGGAAAAAATCCGCGCGCGGCAATCTTATTATACGGCGGAGCATTTATTCAGTGAGTAACATTTTGCTATTAGCCTATTACATTACCAGGCGGTCTCCAGACTGTGCTTCAGATTTGATAGCAACACACTAATATTTTCTGACAACCTGTAAATAGAATTAATTTTAACAGTGACTAATCAATCAAAATCAGATATTTTCGTAGTTCATAGCAGCCTATGTTACTCAAAGTGAACGAAGCTTTCTAATGATTAAAGAATGTATTTTTGAAATCAGTCCAGAAGTTTTTGCGTTTATTCGTCACAAACATACATACAAAACTACAAATCTTTCTTTTTCATAATATTGTTTCTAGGTCAAATCGGAGGTGTGTTCAATGTGTTCTTCGGCTGCAGCGTGCTCACCTTGCTGGAAGTGGTGCAGCTGACGTGGTGTGCATGTTGGGAATACAGGCTTCTCAATGCAATCAACAGGAAATCTGAACTGGTGGTCAAGAAGAAATAGATAACTAAAAAGTAATGTAGAGTAGGAGTTATAGTGGTTTGAATATAAATTAATTGTTTCATAATTTATTCATTGTTTGTTTTTGATAACTCTTGTGAAAGAAAAACAGAAGAATTAATAATTTATTAAAAAAGTAATGAATTTTATAGTTGAATAGGAAATAACGGTGAGTTAAATATGTCAGTTTAATGAAGCACTGTACCGTAATAATAATGGTACCTAGTTAGTTTGTTTGTTGTATAAAGAGGAAAAACTAAAGCGAACAGAAATGTATCTAAATTTGCTAAAATTTTACCAATAAAAATCTGAAAAACTTTCCCCGAAAAAAAAGGTTATTAAAATAATTTTGAGTTCCCAAACAAATTATGTTACGTTATCAAGTCATTTGAAAACTCTGACACGCGGGTTCATTGGGTCCTTTCGTCAACTCGAAAACCCCATTCGATGAGAAAAGAGAAGTAATTTTGTATGGGAAAACTTAATTTTTTCTTTGGGAAAATCTAATAGGTAAACGCGATCAAAGCTGCGAGGCGGTTACTTCTCACCTAGATTCTATCACAGTTGTTCATTTGACTAACGACCAGCCATAAACCATGACAATAGATTTAGATTGGACACCGATACGTGCGAGAACTGGCATGATGAATAGCCAATGATTTCCATAGAACTATCCGCAGAGGGTATCGAGAAGCCGCTGAATATGAACCTCTTCAGACATCTGCTGAGTTCTGCTCAGTTCCACGGATCGCATCGGCTGATCGAGAGCAGGTACAGGTGAGTACCATTTTATCAAATCTGTTTGAAGATGCATCTCGTCGTACCACGTTGTTGCCGTGACTATTTTTCGAGTTCTGTTAATAAATGTCTGTCTTTCTTTTTGTATAAATCATCAGTTTTACTCGCGGATTTTTATATTTCCAGTGGGCAAATTTTACCGTGGAACAACCTAGATCCTTATACAGGGTGTTGATTTAATTGCGTGCCATAGCTTAAGGGGTATTACAGTAACGTATAAGGAGCCCATAAAAATATAAAAAAATCCAACTCAAAAAATCAAATAACCAAAAGCCGGTATTTATTCCGATTCCAAGAGCTGCGCCTACCTCTCGTGCTATAACCGAGCGCGTGCGAGTCACAATCATTGGTCAATGTGACTCGCGCGTCATAGCACGAGAGGCAGGCGCAGCTCCGGGAATCATCAAAATATCTACCGACTTTTGTTTTTTTAGGTTTTTTTTTGAGTTGGATTTTTTTTATATTTTTTATGGGCTCCTTTAACGTTACTGAAATACCCCCTAAGCTATGGCACGCAATTAAATTAACACCCTGTATGACTAAGGGCTTGCTCAAATGCTCAGACAACAAAACTGAACAACTTTTACCACGAAATAGTTTTAGAAAACGAAATAAAATTACTTTTCTATACAAAATTACCACTATGATCAGAAAATTTGTCAAAAGGAAGTCGAAAGTCAAAAGTTGATCATCTTTATTGACGAGCAACCCTTATAAGTTTGCGGGAGGCTATCCCTTACAAACCATTTTCCTAGATGGTGGTGGATTGCGGCACTAATCCTATGTCTGTGGGGTGCTGTCAGCATCATCCTGGCAAGCGTCTATCGGTACCAGGAGGAGCCCTCGTACCAGGTCTTCAAGGAGACGTCTGAAATTACCATGAAGTTCCCTTCAGTCGTAGTGTGTCCGGAAATCAGGTACCCGGAGTACAAGATTGATGCGTTCTTGACTGGCCTGTGAGTATACGCAAAGCTTATTGCACATGGCACCACTGTTGAGTGTTCCAAAAGAGACCAATGAGAATACACAAAACTGACATTGATATTGATATTGACAGATTACTGACCAATCACAGGAAAAAGGAACACTCAACAGTGGCGCTATTTAGTTCTCAGTTTTTAACCCCATTTGTCCGAAATCATGAATTTAAGCTTAGATCAACGCTGGACCTTCCCAGAAAAGTTACTTTTATCTTCACGTACCTGTAGCGTTTAACCTCATAGACGCAAACTTTTTGTAATTAATTTTGTAAGTGAAATTCTACCAATAAGATCATTTTGATTACATACAAAGATTTCTTATAATTTTCGCTGTAACTAGGTATTATCTTTCTACTGCCCTGTGATCTAGCAGTTTGAGCCTAGGGTTCTCTATCTAGAGATTGCGGGTTAGATTTACATGGGGAACAAAACGTGGGATGTTGCCTAGTTTTCCTGTTTAAATAAATCATTTATTTCTTCAGAGGGCACGTCAAGCAGTCTGTTTCGGCCCCTGCCTCCTAAACCCAAACTTAATGTTATAAGTCACCTAAATATAGCGGTTTAGAAAGTGGTAGAAACGGGCTCATTGGCTCACAGGACGACTTTTTCAATAGAAGATCTTTCATTAGCACGAATATGTATTTGTATTGTTGTATATAAAAAAAGATTTTATTTTATTGCAAAACAGCAAATACCCTTCCGGTCTGAACGAGAGCTATATAAAATCAATCATCGGACAACTGGCAGCCTTCTACTCTCCAGACCTCAGCTATTCCATCAATAACGTGCTGGAGATTGAGACGTTCTTGGATCACAACAATATCAGCATAGAGTCAGCCTCACGTCAACTTACTTTGACCTGCGACGAGTCTATTTTGAGGTACTCAGTTTCCTGCTACATGATAAGGGATGCACAGCAATTTGGTGGTTATTATAGATTGTGTTCACATTTGTGTTGCATTTTATATATGCAAGCCACGTTCATACATAGGTACCTGCATAATTAAATTTCAAATATTTTTATAGATGCCGTTATTTGGGCGAGATGGTGGATTGTTCAAGTATTTTTGAAAGCGAACTTACAAATTTAGGCTTTTGCTGCGTTTTTAATGGGAGATCACTGAGAAGGTAAAATAAACTCCACGTTTCATACTGGGTGTAAAAAAAATCTGCTGACCAAACTCTATAGTTCACTTTTTAATTGCTTTTAGGGTTCCGTAGTCAACTGGGAACCGTTATAGTTTTGCCATGTCTGTCTGTCTGTCTGTCTGTATGCCGCGCCCCTGTGAAAACTTCAGTTTTTCACCTATTAACATGAAATTTGGTATGAAGATAGATTACAATAACGCAAATCTAGAGATGTAAAAAAACAATTCAAAAATATTATTTTTGGACCCCCTCCCATACAAGTGAAAGGGGAGCAAAAAATAAATAAATTTTGTTGTAAGTTATTGAGTGGGGTATCGTTAGACAGATCTTTTAAAATAAATGGAGGTTTCAATGAAAAAAAAGTCTCTGATAAATTTTCATAAATTTATGTATTTACTATGTTCCCGTACTTATTTTTTTTTACAGTGAACTAAAGCTCCATGGAAATAAGAACGTCGAACCACCCCCTCTGCTAAGCTCTGACAGGGTTGGTCACACCTCCGGACTTATGTTCGTGGTCAACTCCAGTCAGAAAATGGAGAATGTTGATCTTGACTTTAAATGGGTAAATAAAACATGTAGTGACTTAGATACCACACGCGTAAGAAATTTTATTGATTCTCACGTCAATCGATTTATTATATTATCACTGAAGCTATGATTGTGATAAAAAAAAATAACGCCATTAAAATTTTGAAAAGTTGGCTAAGTGCGATAATAGGCATCTTCCTACGAAATCAAGCTGCGATTGTATGTCAGAATGTCTTATACTGACGAGTTTGCATGATTCCTGCAGATGTATTTAGCAAGAGGACAAGAATTCGCAGAGAGCAACAAGAATGGCACTCCGATATCACGCAACCGGGAGATTTGGTTCATGTATTACTCTGAGCGGCATATGTTAGACAGGGACGCCAGCGAGCTCAGTCCTGAGTTGCGTCGTTGCCGGAAGATGTCCGAGAAACTAGACTACTTTCCTTATTATCTGAGGTTTGTATTTATTTTGCGGATTGTGCATTGCAAACCGCATATTATGCCAAATGCTCAAATGCCAAAATCTGGTTAAGGTAGGTATGTTACACGATCATTCCGCGAATTGGTATTGACGAAACGCCAGATTGTGAACTGTGCAACCAAAACCCGTCGTCATCATTAAGATATGGCTGCATTTCTCACAGTATGTGGTGGTCGCCCATGGTACTTAGTTTATTTTTCCCATGACGAATATGACACTGATGACGATGATGATGACTACTATAATTGTATTTCAATTATTGTGACCATGAAGGCATGATGATGATGATGAGAAATGATCGTTTAACATACCGACCAACACCCGAATTCTGTAATTGAGCGTTTGGCGTTTGCCACCTCGCAGACTGAGCGTTTTTTCATAGATCAAAAATCGAATTTCGGGGTTTGTGCATTTTGTAATGCATAATCCGCGATATGTCACTTTTTTCTGCCAAACATAATGCCCATCCCAGTGGACTCAAAATAGCTGTTTCGATTTCGGTTGCTTTTCCCCAAACATACAATAACAATTTACAGGCGTTACTGTATGATCGAATGCGAGATGCGCCGGACTATAGAGCGCTGCAACTGCGTTAGTTTTACGCACCCGAAGCCGCCAGAATGGAACTATTGTAAGGCAAAGAGTCTGCTCTGTGTGAAGCACTCCACAGGTAACATAATGACAATGGTATTTTTTTTTACCTAGGTACTTCTGTTATAAACAAAAATGAATGTCATTCTCTTCATGGTTTGGTGTTAAGTAATTCAGGACGCACTATTACTAATTCTAATTCTTAGTAGCGCTGTCACTTTCTTAAATTTGACATAAGAACAGGAAAGCAAACAAACACGTGACTTTGACATTCTTAATTTGACGTACGGCGCTTTAAATAAGGAATGACCATAGAGCGTGCTCACTAATTTTAATTAATTTAAGCAGTCTTATGTCAGATAAGAAATGTCAAACTCACGTATTTGTTTGCTATCCTCTTCTTATGTCAAAGTTAAGAAAGTGACAGCGAGTAACTGGACGGCGTGAATTGAGGCCAATAGCATAACATTTATAATATCTTTCCTCTTTATAATGTTAGTGTAGATGTAGTTTTTTTTACTTTTGCAAATGTTGATAAATAAAGTGCTATTATTTAATGAATTACAGTAACCTATCAGGACAGCCATTGTAATTGTGATAAAACTTGTGATACGACTAGTGATTTGGTTATAAACATGAACTTCCCATTGAAAGATGGGGATTATATCATGGATCCACTATAGTAAGTTATTTTTGAAAACACTCACACTTAAAAATTAGTAGATCGCAATTGAATACAAATAAAGGACCTTTAGTTTTCGTTTTCCTAAATAGCTGTGCCTAGCAAGGTCCATGTAGTTTTAATATGAATGGTTTATCATCATAATTTATTGTGATAATATCTGTTTACTTCATGGAATGCAATAAATTATATTTTGTATTTGACTGACACAATGGGCGCTTTTCCACTAGACGTCACGTCAACGGCAACGGCGACGGCACGGCGACGATCACGTGACAATATCTATGGGAATCGATGACATGCCGTGACGGTGCCGTGCCGGCAAGTGGAAAAGCGTGTCATATAATTTCATTGATTTTCATACATTATCTCACCTACGATATCGTCGACGGTATCGTGCCGTCGCCGTTGCCGTTGACGTGCCGTCTAGTGGAAAAGCGCCCAATGTCATATGAATAAAAGTAGGTATTTCACATTTAAACAAATTGTATTCAAATTATAGTTAAGTTATTAAGAGAAGTTGTTCGGTTTTTCATGCATCGCAGGTTCATAATGTTCTTAGAAAATGTTTTTCTTTATTGCAGCGATGGTTTGGACTTTTCAAAAGTGTCGGTAATTCGTGCCTTTCTCCTGTTTCATAAATCTAAAGTTAACGAGATACGGACTTGCTTCACTAAGATTTTTCTCTTCTGTAAGTTTAACAAGAATTTTTGTAGCACTCTTTAATTTAACTAATTTTATTGATAAGTTTTGCATGCCTCCCATAAAAAACTGCGTCATAAGTCACAATCATCTTGAGCATAGAAAAAATACTGGTCAAAAGCGTGTCGGACACGCCCATTATGTAGGGTTCCGTAGTTATATATTTACTGTGGGGGGGGGGGGGGGTCCATTTGAATTATTAGGTCCTGACATATAAAATTGACGATACTCAATAAACTATGGAAGAACGGAATTTCATTGTTGGAAGGAACAATATTTTTTACGACGACGACGTAAAACTTTCTCTTCCCAGCTCACATTGGAGGCACTTTGAACATCTTCTTCGGCTGCAGTATACTCACTTTGGTGGAAGTGTTTCAACTGTTGTGGTACGGAGGCCGTCAACTCTGCATCAACATGCGTGACCGGAGGCGGAGAACTACGGTGAAACAGCAAGCATCTGTCAAAGAGGGACACAAAATCAAGGACAAGATTAAGAAGAAAAGCGTAAAGTTTCAGAAAATGGCTAAAGAATAAAATAAAATATTTTGTTTTCTAATAGTTTCTATTATTTACTAAAATCGCAATAATATTAAATACTAGCTTTGTCGCGTTGCTTCCCGGTGTGAATTTTCATTTTATTCATACATCTTTTCAATTGACGTTGTTGGGTTCAAATTTTTGCAGAAATTCCGCGTACTCTTCTGTGAAAATTATAGAGTCCATATATTCTGTCTACTATAGACCGAAATATGGACGGATTCGGATAAAACTTTGTATGTAGGTAGATAGAATTTTCCGAATCCGTCTATTCGCTAGAGCGTGAAGAAATAACAAATAAAGACACAGACATTTGGATTTGTTAAATATTCTTCTCCTTATCATACCTTTTTGTAGTGAATATTTGTAGCGGTTTACTTCTTTTTATTATGAGAAGTAAGCCGCTACAAATATTCCCTATAAATAATACCTTTTTCATCGTTTAATAATAAAAAAAGGATTTTATTTTAATTTTGGCTGGCACTTAGCTAAATACTCATTTTAAGTAGGACAACTTTTCACAGCATCAGCCAGCGTCCCCCACACCGCCCTGAACTGGTTTGAGCGCCAAACTCTATGCAATGAGCAGAGTTAATGATCGAACATGAGAACTAATAAACGAGCAGTAGAATGCAGCCAAAATCACCCTCATCAATTTGTGGCTAGTATACAGGGTGTGAAGATCTTTGAACCATAAGAGTATCACTTTATTATTGGAGGCACTTTCCTTAATTTCTATTGTGCATATTTATACAGGCGTTTAACTAAGTTCTTAAAAACTATACCTACCTAAGTTAAGTACTTACACGAGTTAACCGAAGAAATACCTTTGCCCAGCCAGTGGGAGACTCCAGTATGATGGCTAGACAAGACAAGACCATACACGAGTTTTCGCCCTATAACGTGTTCAATTCGAGTGCTGGGTGGTTTGAAATGGGTAAATAAAATAGGCAAATTACCTGTAGTTTTTTTTTTTCTCCTAAAACTTGAGGCAATTAGTATATTATTACCATTATTACTTTTTCTACACAATTTTTAAGAAAAGTTTGGAGACTGTTTTTTTTTGAGTAATTTTATATTTGATTTTTTACTTTCCTGTTTCACTTACTTTTAACACCCTGTATACTCGAGGCGAAATGTCGCGGGTCGCTGCCAACATACAGCGGTACAGTGCAGACAGTGACGGAGGGCATGCCAAGCCGTTTAATAAAACAGAACCAACTATCTACATGTGCCTACTTATAAACATACATGTTTCTGCAAGTTGTTTGGGGGTGAGATTCCAAGAAGATTGCGTTTCTTACCCAACTCTTGTATAAACTAGTTACCTATCTATTAATGGAGAGTTTAATGGTTCATGAAAAATATTTTTTTGATTTCTGCTCTTTCTTTAGATGATTTTTTAAATTGAGAAGAAATAAAGTAATTAAAAGGACTGTTAGGCCCGTATTTATAATAAGCTCTCAAGAGTGACAGCGAGTTTGAGTTCGTATAAGAAATGTCATTTCAGTACAAAACGACCTGTCAAATCCATACTTAATATTGCTCTCAATCTTGAGATCGCTTTATAAATACGAGCCTTACATTATTTTAAAATGCTGAAAAAATACTTTTACTAGTAAGTACTAACTTATTATAATATCAAAACGATTAAAATTAGATCGCATGGTGTACCTATGTTCCTAAATGTATTTTAATTCCATACAAAAAACGGGTACAATTTTTGCGAATTCTGTCCTAGACTATGTCTTCGCTCTGTCTCTCTCTACACATCACAAGATTCAGGATTTATTGTCCGTGGTCGCCCCGAGAGTTCCTCGACAAGCCACCAGTCACCCGCGCGCTGTGACGCAGCCGAACGCAGGAACCCGGCTAATGAATAAAGTTGATCATCAGATACGTGGACGAATTCGCAAGTTTAATTAAAACACGACCCACGGTTTGTGCTACCATACCACCCGCGGTGGAACCGACCCCGGGAATAGAAAGTCTGCCATACGCCTCTGAATTTGATTTTTGAATTCTGAGGAGCAGGAAGATGCTCGGTGGCTTCTATGAGACGTTTAACTGATTTTCCTCTACTGTGATAAAGATTTCCAAGTAAAACAAGAGTAGGGCTCGTATTTATAAAGCGATCTCATGATTGAGAGCAATATTAAGTGCGGTTTGACAGGTAATTTTGTACTGGAATGACATTTCTGATACGAACTCAAACTCGCTGTCACTCTTGAGAGCTGATTATATATAGGGGCCTAGGGCTCGTATTTATAAAGCGTTCTCAAGATTGAGAGCAATATTAAGTATGGATTTGACAGATCATTTTGTACCGTAATGACATTTCTGATACGAACTCAAACTCACTGTCACACTTGAGAGCTGATTATAAATACGGGTCTAGGTGTATTTGCAAAACAGCTCATCGATGTGACATTTAATTACTTACGTACGGCGGCTATTTACCTAAATAGTGGCCTGAGTTTTGGGCTTTTAATGTTGCAATGCCTATATTGTTATTACATTATTATATGTTTTTATGTACCTGTATTGTCAACACCGCAATTAGACTATCAGGACGCGGAAGGAAATTCCCTGTATATCGTCAATATCAGTCCAGTATGCTCAATATATTGGATATGGATATCCTATTGGAATCCAACAATCGTACCTGGTACAACTTGTAACTTGATATATGAGCATGGAAAGGAATGAATTGTCGAAATAAATTGAATTACTGGCGCTCATACAAATGTTAATGAAACATTCAGTATGTTTTGTGTTTGAGGATTTTTATTTGCTGTAGCGTTGATAAAACAAAAAAAAAATAGAAAAGATTTTGGACATTTTGTGAAAGGGATATTTTGCGTCCAAGGGACATTTTTACGAAATGGACTTTCTGTGATGTAAGGATTGGAAGTTGCATCTGCTTACACCGATAGACAACAGTAATGGATGAAGTGATGGATTTCAGTAAGATAAGGTTAAAATACGTAGCAAGCTTAACTTTGGGGAATGTTCAGTTAAAAATTGCCAGTTTTTTAAGGCCTAAGTACCTACCAGGTAGGAAGCAGGTCTATAGACTGATTTTAGTCACTAGTATGAAAATATTTTACGGTTCCTAAAAAATTATCATCATCATTATCAGCCCGCATCAGTCCACTGCTGGACATAGGCTTCTCCCATGGACGGCCACGCAGCTCTTCTTCAGCCGTTCTCATCAAATCCCTGTCCGCTTTCTTACAAACACAATCGCCCCACCAATAAATAGGTAATACGGCAGGTATTAATTGAGCATTTCTTTCAATTTCTATCAACAATGAACTAAGAAAACATATTGCCCAGATATCCATATATGCCTGAACTGCTTACTCATGAAGGCACACAAGAGTAGCACACAGTGACTCAGCAAGATGTGGTCCGATTTATCCTGAATAGAGCGCTTTTTCGTCGTGTCATGGTTCTATACATACAATGTTCACTATCACTATGAACCAGATTGTAGGGTATGCCCGAAAGGTTACTCGATCGAGACCGCAGTACATAAAGTCAACTTTCAATACGCCATGCAAAAGTCCAAGTGATAATTATTTCAGTTTATGCCTCCGTGGTCTAGTGGTCTGAGCCATGAGCTCCCGATCTGGAGGTTGTGTGTGCGATTTCCCACGGAGAGAACACAAAAGTTGATTTTGTAAAATCACATTGTGAGATTTCCATCACTTTAGTTAGGACAGGGATTTGATGAGAACGGCTGAAGAAGAGCTGCGTGGCCGTCCATGGGAGAAGCCTATGTCCAGCAGTGGACTGATGCGGGCTGATAATGATGATGATAATTTTTTAGGAACCGTAAAATATTTTCATACTAGTGACTAAAATCAGTCTATAGACCTGCTTCCTACCTGGTAGGTACTTAGGCCTTAAAAAACTGGCAATTTTTAACTGAACATTCCCCAAAGTTAAGCTTGCTACGTATTTTAACCTTATCTTACTGAAATCCATCACTTCATCCATTACTGTTGTCTATCGGTGTAAGCAGATGCAACTTCCAATCCTTACATCACAGAAAGTCCATTTCGTAAAAATGTCCCTTGGACGCAAAATATCCCTTTCACAAAATGTCCAAAATCTTTTCTATTTTTTTTTTGTTTTATCAACGCTACAGCAAATAAAAATCCTCAAACACAAAACATACTGAATGTTTCATTAACATTTGTATGAGCGCCAGTAATTCAATTTATTTCGACAATTCATTCCTTTCCATGCTCATATATCAAGTTACAAGTTGTACCAGGTACGATTGTTGGATTCCAATAGGATATCCATATCCAATATATTGAGCATACTGGACTGATATTGACGATATACAGGGAATTTCCTTCCGCGTCCTGATAGTCTAATTGCGGTGTTGACAATACAGGTACATAAAAACATATAATAATGTAATAACAATATAGGCATTGCAACATTAAAAGCCCAAAACTCAGGCCACTATTTAGGTAAATAGCCGCCGTACGTAAGTAATTAAATGTCACATCGATGAGCTGTTTTGCAAATACACCTAGACCCGTATTTATAATCAGCTCTCAAGTGTGACAGTGAGTTTGAGTTCGTATCAGAAATGTCATTACGGTACAAAATGATCTGTCAAATCCATACTTAATATTGCTCTCAATCTTGAGAACGCTTTATAAATACGAGCCCTAGGCCCCTATATATAATCAGCTCTCAAGAGTGACAGCGAGTTTGAGTTCGTATCAGAAATGTCATTCCAGTACAAAATTACCTGTCAAACCGCACTTAATATTGCTCTCAATCATGAGATCGCTTTATAAATACGAGCCCTACTCTTGTTTTACTTGGAAATCTTTATCACAGTAGAGGAAAATCAGTTAAACGTCTCATAGAAGCCACCGAGCATCTTCCTGCTCCTCAGAATTCAAAAATCAAATTCAGAGGCGTATGGCAGACTTTCTATTCCCGGGGTCGGTTCCACCGCGGGTGGTATGGTAGCACAAACCGTGGGTCGTGTTTTAATTAAACTTGCGAATTCGTCCACGTATCTGATGATCAACTTTATTCATTAGCCGGGTTCCTGCGTTCGGCTGCGTCACAGCGCGCGGGTGACTGGTGGCTTGTCGAGGAACTCTCGGGGCGACCACGGACAATAAATCCTGAATCTTGTGATGTGTAGAGAGAGACAGAGCGAAGACATAGTCTAGGACAGAATTCGCAAAAATTGTACCCGTTTTTTGTATGGAATTAAAATACATTTAGGAACATAGGTACACCATGCGATCTAATTTTAATCGTTTTGATATTATAATAAGTTAGTACTTACTAGTAAAAGTATTTTTTCAGCATTTTAAAATAATGTAAGGCTCGTATTTATAAAGCGATCTCAAGATTGAGAGCAATATTAAGTATGGATTTGACAGGTCGTTTTGTACTGAAATGACATTTCTTATACGAACTCAAACTCGCTGTCACTCTTGAGAGCTTATTATAAATACGGGCCTAACAGTCCTTTTAATTACTTTATT